>JZKD02S0966693.1:623726-652477 GCA_000966675.3 Picea glauca
ATTACTTCCCTTGAACAATAACTATTGATTATTTCTCATATATTGTGCATGGTGTATTGTGGTGTATTGGTGTAACTCTTATACTATTGTTCATTACTCATTGGATATAATTGAAATTTTTAATTATAAGTTGAAAAATGTTTCAAACTGTACTTGATACTGATTCACGCCCCTCTCATTATGAACAATTGGTATCAGAGCAGGTTGCCTTCATAACAGTTTAACCACTGGAAGGAAAATCCTGAGCAGAGATGGATGACCGTGAGCACATTTCAAATGGGATTCAAAAATTTGATGGAAGAAATTATGTGTACTGGAATGATAGAGTGAAAAATTACCTAACGGCTTTGGGAGTAGACATTTGGTACTCAGTTGTAAATGGCTATGTAATCCCAAATAATGCTCCAACTGATCCAAATGAGAAGAATCTTATGAGTTGTAATTCAAAAGCCAGACATGTTATTCTAGCAGCATTGACACCAACCATTGTTGTCAAAGTGATGGGCTATAGCACTTCTAAGGATGTATGGGACAAACTCAAGAGCATCTATGAAGGTGATCCAAAAGTTAAGCAGGTCAAGCTTCAATGACATAGAGAAGAATTTGAAAATTTGAAGATGAATCAAAAGGAATATATTGCAACCTATTTTCTTAGAGTTGATGAAGTTGTTAATTCTATCAAAGGAATAGGTGAAGAGATCAATGAATCCTTGGTTTTAAAAAAGTGTTGAGATCACATCTCTTGAATTACGATGCTAAGGTCTCCGCCATTGAAGAAACTAGGGACTTGACCAAAATGACAATGGATGAATTACATGGGTCTCTTATAGCATATGAAATGAGAACAGGTATAGAAAGTGACCAGCCAAACCATGAAGCAACCTTTAAATCCATAAAGAAGAAAAATGACAAAGATAACGACCTTGATGAAGAAATATCAAATTTCGTAAGAAGGTTCCATAAGGGAAGTGGAAGATACAAAGGTATGTCTCCTCTCAAATGCTTCAACTGTGGTAGAATATGACATATAGTTGAAAACTGCTACTATAAAATGAGAAGTCTCAACAATAAAATGATATTCTACTCCAAGGATGATGACATCTCCTTAGATGAGAGTGATGAAGAAGATAATGATGGAGGAGAAGTCCTCTTCATAACCCAAGAAATCCAGGATGATGATCACAAGAATTCTAAAGAAGAAGAAATCATTTTTGAAGAAGATTCAGATGATAAAACCAACCTTGATTCCTTTTGGGGATACCAAGACAATGCAAAGAGTGAATAAGAAGATCAGAATATTGAAAAGTTGAAGTATTTTGAAACTGAAAATAGAAACCCTAGAAACAAAAACATAATACTAGAAGATGAATTGAGTAGTTATGAGGAACAAAATTACAAGCTTGAAGAGACCATTAATAGCTTGAACAAACAATTAGAAGATTTGAGACACTGAAAGAAGAATTGGATCACACAAGAGGGGAGCTACTATTCACAACAAAAAAGTTGAAGAAGTTTGAAAAAAAGCACTGAAAAATTAAATGAGATCCTTAGCAATCAAAGATCTCGAAACGACAAGACAAAAATAGGATACAATGACATTTTGAAGACAACAAAACAAGAAAAGGAAGTTGAAAATTATGAAACCAACATTCCAGAACAAGTTGAGCAACAAGATAGAAGACTAGAATTCAAAAGGAATGAGACATCAAGAAGATCCTCTACCATCAAGTATGAAAGAAATCATTATGAAGGAAACTATAGAAGAATAGATCATGAACCTAGATGGACCACACCACAAAGAATATCACTTACGCCCAGGTATCAAAATTGCTTTCTTGGACATTGTTATACTTATGAAAATTTTGGACACAAGGCAATCAATTGTAGAATCAATGAAAGGAATAACTATGCAAGCTACATGAATGGTGAAAATAGTAGATATGGAAATGTCTGTAGACCTTTCAACAAAAATTATAATCCGTTTGACTCATTAATGGATCAAAATATTGTATGTTACAAGTGCAATAATCTTGGTCACAAAGCACGAGATTGCAGAGAGATGAAGGAAGATAATTGTATGCCAAAAGTCTTCATACCAACTACAACATGGAAAATGAAAGAAATTCCACACAATGAAAATTGTCAAATAACATTGGTCGCTAAAGAATGCAAAGAAGAAGATGAATGGTTCATAGACAGTGGGTGCTCATCTCATATGATCGGAGACCAAAATAAATTTGTCAGCTTGAAGAAAAAGGGTGGAAATGTTGCATTTGGAGATGACTCATCTACCAAAATACTTGGAAAAGGAGTTGTAAATCTTGGAAGTGAAAATGTAAAAGCAGGAAAAAGTCCTAATGGTTGAAGACTTGAAGCATAATATACTCAGTGTTAGTAAAATGTGTGATCAATGATACACTGTTACGTTTGACTCTTGAAAATGTAAAATCAGAGAAAATAACTCAAGAATATTAGTTGCAACTACAACAAGAAGACCGAACAACATATACATCCTAGACATGAAGAAGAGAGAGAATATATAAGCCACATAAAAGGATTCCAAGGAATAAAAAGTCCCAAAGACCAAAAATAAGGATGAAGTATTATTGAGTGCCACATGTTCAGGGGGAGCAGCCCCAAAGAAGAGAGTTACCTTTTCCATTAAACTCAGGGGGAGAAGCCCTACCCTTTTCCATTGATGTCAACAAGGGAGAGAAATTGTGATCATGATGATAGGGGGAACATGAGTGTTGCCATCAATGACAAAGGGGGATATTGTTGCAATATTGGTTGTTGTACTTGATGTCAACCCTAGTCATGGGTTTTGGACCGCAATATTGATGAAGGTATTTAGACATGAAGGACAATGCACATGCATATACAACACCCATGGATGGATAGTATACATCATGTTGTTTCTTGTGGTATGTGGCACGTCACGTGGATCATCATGGTTGAGGAGAAATGAATTTTTGAAGATGACAAAGTGAATTGAAGAAGGAAGTACATGTAGGCCCTGAAGATAATTAAAGTAAAGAATTACAAAATAAGAAAGTGTCAGGTTGGCCCTAATGTTAAAAGGAAGTGACATAAATGGTATAAATAAATATCATTATACATTCATTTGATACACAAGTCAAATTTCAGAGGAAATCATAAGTAAGGAAGGCCGGATTTCAAGGGAGGATGAAGTCTTTTGGTGATGTGTTCTAAGGTATGTTATTTTCAAGTCATATTACCATTTTTGATATAACTGTTTTTATAGAATGATTCATATGGTGAAATTGATATGGTATTGAGAAGACATATCAAGGTACTTGTGGTAAAATTTTTAGCTCTTGATTCACTACAATTATGGAGATACACTTTGTGGAAGATAGGGTTTTTGACCAGTCCTGAAACTAGTCAATACACAGGTGTTCCAGGTAAAACAATCATAAATTATTCATCGAACATCAAAATGACGTGGGACAAATTGCATTGGAAATCGTACAGACTGAAGTTTCTTTTGTGTGAGTTTGAAAATATGATGTTAAATACTGATTAAGGGGCATTCTATACAAGTTTGGTCTCCTGAATAAACCAGAATTGAACAAGGTCTACCATTCTCTCTATAACTTATTTTAGGGGAGGATTTAAGGAGTGAAACTAGGAGAAGTTTCAAAGAATAAATTGAATAATATTATCTACAAGATCATATTATTCCAAGATTTGAATAATTGTAGAAATTGAAGAAGTCTCAAGAAGCATTATCAGGTTCTATGTGATGGTTGGTTGATGGTGATGATTTAATGTGAAGTTTTATTATTTCTTGTATATTCTTGGGTGGAAGGAAGGGGAAATGATGGAGAGTTCAACTCTCTCTTTATATTGGAGGATTGTATCTTCCGCTTGGAGGTTTATCCCTCCCTTTACATTTGGAAGTTGTAGCTACCTTTGGAAGTCATTACTTCCCTTGAACAATAACTATTGATTATTTCTCATATATTGTGCATGGTGTATTGTGGTATATTGTTGTAAATCTTATACTATTGTTCATTTCTCATTGGATATAATTGAAAGGTTTAAGTATAAGTTGAAAAAGGTTTTAAATTGTACTTGATATTGATTCACCCCCCTCATAGTATCAACACATGGATCTATTTTGTAACCTATTTTCAATATCTGTATCTGGATTCTAGTATTGATGTATTCATTATTTTTTATTTATCTTAATAATTCAAATTTGTTTAACTAATTGGATATATAAGTATTTTGTATCTTAGACAAAGTATTCTGATCGATAGAGGAATGGGGAATTATTGACCAACCCTTCTTTAATCACCTTACCCATCTGCAAGGCTAGAATTCATGTTAAGGGGAAGTATGGGGAAGGGTAAACTAACCCTTCTTGAAGAATAGTGTTTGAATCTATGTGGAGCTTCAACAAGGGTCAACCAACCCTTCCTAAAGGATTATATACATGTCTAGAGAGGTCTCCTAAAAGGGATAGATAACCCTTTATCAGGTAAAGTTTGTTCATTTAGGTGTATCACAGGGAAGAGGCATCAAACCCTCCATCAAGATTAATATTCACAGGTAGGGTGATCCCATGGAAGGTTCAACCAATCCTTATTCAATAATAGAATTTACATCCAAGTTTAACCTCAACAAGGTTTACCTAACTCGTTGTCAAAGGTATTATTCTATCATGGGGTAGCCTAGGGGAGGATCGACTGACCAATATTCAAGCATATTATTTGTGTTAATTGGGAGCATAGGAAAAGGTCACCTCACCCTTACTCAAGTATATCATTCTTATAATGAGGGTGCCAAAGGAAATGGATTTATGAACACTACAAGGAAAATACCTTGTAGTTGGGGTTGTAGCAGAGGTTTTTGGTGTTACAAAATTGGAAACAATTGTCAAAAAAACCTCCGCTAAAAAATCCATTTTTGGTAGAGAATGTTTTTGTAGAGATTATAACGGAAGTTCATTATAACTAAAAAAATCTAGGTGGCTACAGGTTTTAGTGGATATTTTTATAGGCAGCGGGCTTCATGGTGTATATGCACCGATGAATTCTCAAACTTAAATCACCAATTCTTACATTTCAACAAAATAATAGAGGCATTCAAAAAAATATTGGAGCACCGATGCTCTTCTAAATAATAACACACTAGTGATTTTATAATAAAAATGCATTGATCGAATCTATGATACCATGCACTGGTGTGTTACAAGACAAACCTTGTTGGTGCATGAAATTTAAGATGCATAGATGCAAAAGTATGATGCAGAAGCACCATTGTGTCGTTTTAATTAAATGCACAAGAAGGTCAATTATTATTATTATAATTGTTGTTGTTAAAATAGTGTTACGATTAGTGCTAGTTCATTGTATTACAACATCGGTGAACATTTTATTACAACACTGATTATTTTTAGCATTAAACACACTCGTGCTCATTTCCTTTTTTTAGAAATATCGACCCGTGACAATGCAATTATTGTTATTTTTTAATTACATTGTTCATCGAAAAAATTACATATATCTTATAATAGTATTCATATAAATTAAATTTTGAGTATTGAATTTGGATATGATGTTTGGATTAATTTGTTATATTATCATATTTCGCATCTCTTCATTATAATATTTAATCATCCATATATTTAACCATCAATGTAACATTTCACAGCGACATTGGACAACACAATAGAATAAAATAAAATATATTTTATTATATATTAATAATAGGCTCTTTGTCATAAAAAATGGGACACTTATTGGTAACCCATTGTCTTTAAATTATGACAATATGTCTATTACATTGAAAAAAATATTTGATTTTGACAGACAATTATTTGAAAAAATACAATAACTTACATTGATATCCAAATATATTCATCATGATTCTTCGATGAATGCATTGTCAGTGCTCGAGCTAATTCCATGAATTGGGTTATTTGGTTGAATAATTTGTTGATTGCATCGATTGTTTTCATCTTATTCAATTTCCATCTACAAAAATAAAAATTAAGTGTAATGAGTGTGTCTACATTTGTGAGAATAATGAAAATTGAAATAAATAATATACATGACTGTAAATTGAAAAGTGGCGTACGATAGAAAGAATTGAGTCTTGAATGATACACATTCTTTCAAGAACAAATCTCATGTCTTTTGTCAACAACTTGTATGTTGACACATTTCCATACTTTGTTTCCTGCAAGATTTATACCCCATAATAAATCATAGATTTAATATAATTAATTTTTTTTCCATTAATTATAAAATGGGAGAAGTAAAACAACATACATACAAATTCCACAGTTAAATTTTGATATGCCAACATATAATCACAACCCATACTTAACCCAATGTCAATCAATTATTTTGATTGCTCTACTTTGTATGTTAGCAAATGTTTGAAGACATTCAAGGATGGATTTTGTAAAACAACTTAAAATATACAAAAATTAAGTCTTAAGTTTTTATAAGGAAATAGCAATTACTCACAGACTTTGCTATCAACCCTTTTCTTCCTTGTCGTTCTGTTTTATTTGTTGAATGGGTTTCATTTCTACAAGAAAATACTTGAAAATTAATAATTAATGCTAAATTATTTATTTATATGGACCTAATGGAAAAATTCAACGATTTAATAGATTTTAAGCTCATTGTTGTTGAGATGGATCCTCTTGCGATGAAATTATGTCCATTTCTTTGACAATCTCCTTGTACACTTTTTTCAACATTCCTACAAGCATATTTCAGATATCATCTCGTTGATCCTTTGGGATTTTCATAATATTCCCGAAAAAAGTAACATGGCAATAAACTATTTTTATACTGACATATGAAAACTAAATATAACAAAATTGATATTAATAAATGAATTATTTTTAGTAATATATACATATTTTAGAAAAAACATTTTTAGGAATAATAATTTTTTAATTTTTTTTGTTTTTGTTGTTGTATGTTTTTTCTATTACAAGTCTGACAGGTCTCATTGACCATTATTCTGGAAACACTTCATGTATTTTAAATATAACCTGGTTCTTGGAATCATTGGATTGATTTCTATATTGTAAGTGGAATGTACATTTATAAGTTCGTTCCACTATATCCCTTATAGTTTTGTAAAAGTTTTTCCTCCTTTCATTAACCTCTAGCACCACTCCAGATGAGCTAAGGACCAATTCATCATCATTTACATCTTCTATAATTTTTATTTTCTTAGGACGACATTATGCTCCTTCGTTGTTGACCCCTATAGAACATTAAACATAATTGAATCAATATATTGTTTGAAACATGTTATCTAATATTCTTAAGTATATTATTAATGAAAATTCAAAAGAGAACTCATATTGAATAATATTTTTTCATTCACCCGATTTATCCTTTTGTGATTTTCCCATCAATCTTTTACGTTGTTCTTCACTTAAATCACAAAGAATCTTATCGATATTCCTTATTTTATGGCTCTGCATGACACACACTAGTCAATACATATTAGTTAAGCTTAAATATAGTTCAAACATGTTGATTTTGTATAGAATTTACATAGAATTTTCCTTTTTTTTCTTTTTTGGATGTGTTATCATTGTGTCGATCAATTTTTTTTCTATTTGAACTATTGTCACACATTTGTTTATCAATATACAACTTGTACCATTCAAAATAGAAGCTACGAAATATATTTCATAAATAAATCAAATAATTTTCAGCTAAAAAAAATTATTATTTCCGGTGCACTTTAATAATATGAAAGCATCAGTGCATTCGATATAGGAAACACATTGACATAAAAAACTAAATTAAAAAAAATACTTTAAATTACAACATTGTGATATGTATCGATAACAACACCAAGCCGTGAATAAAAAAATAAAACAAAAATATACCATAAATGAAAAATATAACCGATAAAAAATTACACATAGATGAATGAAATTTTTTGAAAAATATGTTATACCATTTATGGTGTGCTTTATCAGTAAGTGCATTGGTGTGTTATAGTCAAATCAAAACACCGATAACTAGAAGTTGTTTTAAAAAAAATGTGATAGGGCCAACATGGTTTGGATCTGATGCAAAAACTGGTCCCCTTCCATGACATTCCAAACACCTTATATATAGAAACACAAACCCATTAAATATAAAACCTATGAAATGAAAAGTCATAAATGTGAAGTGATAGAGGGAGTTAAACCCTAAGGTGAAATTTTGCAGTCACATAAGCAAGAAGAAGCAAGGTTTTAAGGTAAGCATGATTTTTGTTTTTAATTTTAATTAAATCTAAATAGGGATACAAATTGTAAAATTTCATATTATTAAAATCAACAATAAAATTTAATTTTTTTTCTATGCAGGGTTTAGAGTGAATCACAAAACCTTTCAAATTATGATCTTCTAGATAATTTTGTTGCTCCCAAAGGGTTTTGAGTGAATCACAATACCCTTCAAATTATGATATTCTAAATAATTCTTGTGTTCCAAAGTAATCTTCTACTCCACAGTTCTCCCCGGTATGTCTCTCTCGAAAATTTCTCCCCTATAAATTTTGGGAAAATAATAAAATAGTGAATATCTTAATACCATTTAAAGAAATTTATGAAAAGGGTTTTGAGTGAATCACCATACCCTTCAAATTCTAATCTTCTAAATAATTATGTTGTTCCAAAGTATTATGTGGCTCCACAGTGCTACCCGATATGTTTCTCTTGCAAATATCTCCCATGTAAATTTTGGAAAAATAATGAAATAGTAAATAACTTATTACTATTTAAAGGACTTTAAGAAATTATATTCTCGAAAAATAAATTTTTGCTCGTTTTTTAGTTACAAAAAAAATGTCACTTTTTTTTTTTAAGTTTTTTGGAACATCGGTGCATTTATTAATATAACACATTTGTTCATTTGTTTATACAAAGCACTGGTGTGCTAAATATTTTTGGAGGATCAATATCATTTAATTCTTTTTTATTTATTGAAATCTTGAGAAGTGGGGCGGTTAGTAATTAAATGCTCTAGTGATTTATATTGTTATAGATGCACCGATGTATTTTGTTTAAATAAGTGCACTGTTATGATTTAAAAGTTATGTAAATTTTTATTTGCACATAAATAGTATATTCATATTAAATTTTCTTTTAGGATGCATCCACATGACTTGAATTACTTCATAGTATACATTTTCTTCTTAAAATCACCTTATCTTAAAAAAATATTGTTTATTTTTCTGAAATGTAGGGAGAAAAACTTATAATATCAAATGTCCAATTCTTCAAATTCCATCTCATTCCATATTTCTCAAAGTACATCACAGACATCTCCCTTTCCATCTCCAACAAGTTCATATTTTATTTATATTTCGATTATCTAAATGAATTTATTTTTTTATCCATGTCAATCTGAATAAGAATGTGTCCAAATTTGCGAGATCCTGATTCATATTTGAGTTTGGATGCAAAAAATGTTCCACCAATTCAAAAAAAATGAAATATCTTATAAGGAGAAACACAATACAAGAAATTGGTAGATGAAACGGGACAACCACTTTAACCTATCAATTGTAACATCCCATCTTCTAGTCACAATCCTGGGTTAGTGATGGTAATAATTGTGATAAAATTTAATTTGAAAAAACCAATTACAGTGTGATTACTAATTCCATCGATGTACTAATGTTTAATAGTTTTGAAATTAATATTCTGATGATGAGTGACCTACCTATCCTCTTCCATTTCATCCCACTATAATGTCAAATCAAGAGAAGGATGCAATAAGAGCACAAATTAGAGAGGAAGCATACCAAGGATGGTTGAATCAACCATGTAATGGCCCTTACCATTACGACACAAAACGACGTACAACCGATCATTTTTCTTTTTAAAGCATTATAAAAAAATATCAATAATAACAATCATATCAACACAACTCGACGAAATCATAATGAACAGTGACATAAGGTAACAAAGTCACTCACTACTCATGACTGAAGTAAACAACAATGCAATCAATGTGTCAGTGAAGGATAGTGACACATAAACATAAAAGGCATAGTAGATAACACATCAATCTTGGAGAGATTTAAAACAACAAACATCAAATAAAATATAAAATGACTAACCGCCCATCCTACCCTGCAAGGTTAGGACCTCTAAGACACATAAGCAATTCTCAAGCCCAGGTTCCCATCGATTTTGACCATTTAAGGTATCAGGGTCAGTGACCATTCTGAGGAACAAGGAGGTGTTTACATCCCACCCGACACAATCAATCCAAGACGAATAAGCTAAATAACATCATCAATGATAATCCAAGCGCAAAAGCATATTAATAAACCAACACAAGTTACATCAAATTCCATGACACAAGAGAACTTAAATACTAAATCCATCTAGAAACGACATAAGACGGGAGAAAAAATCATGCCATTCCCTTTGTGATAGATGCATCAATAACCTTGGCGCAAAAAACAATGGACCAAGACTCAAGAAAAATCCGATAAGCTAGGAACTGAATACTGACTAGGAGACTATACCTACCCCACACAAAGTTTGACGAGACACAAGAGGATGAAGACAAGGGGTGACGCTGACCCACATGACATCGTCTTGATGTAGGAGCATCATAAGAAGCCATCCAAGCAAGCAACATAAAAGGCAGAAGACAGCTGGAAAAGCACCATCGCACGTTTTTGAAATGTTTGTAAAAGTTAATGAAGCGGATATTAATGTTATAGCTGGGGAAAGCGTACTTAAATTTATATATTAGATTTTGTAAACAGATCTTGAGCACTGCTCTCATCTATAGAATGTAAAGGCAATTATACATAATTAATGAAAGTAGGTAGATTTGAATTCATAGATTGGACAGTTTAGAGAGTAGGAGGGAAAACGGATATAGACACCCTCACCCTTGTATCATTGTATTATTATGATCATTCAGAATTCATAAGCTAGAGAGCTATAACAGAGAGATGTAGAGAAGAACCCATGTACATAAGAGATTGAGTTAATATATGAAGCTTTGACTCAATTTTCATGGTGTTATGATGATTACTATTTACATTTGTTGAATGGTATGTTTACAATTGCTTTGTTTCTCTGTTATGCATTTGTTTCAATGTTGTGTGTATGATTTCATGTTGAGTGTATGAAGTCTGAGAGAGGAGAAGAATGATTTTCAATTGTTTCTATTCCCTATAATTCCTGCAAGGAGTGAAACGAACATTCGCAAGGTGTGCATTGACGAGGGTCTGAGTTTTATCTCAGAAAGCTTAGGAGATATACTGTTGTTCTCATACCAGCTGAAGTGCAGGTGGAGCACAGAGCCATGCAAGGTGTGCGTAGGCCAGTTGAAGCCTTGTATTTTATAAATCTATAAGGAAGGTTGAAGGACCACTGTTGCAAGGAGTGCACAGGGTCGGAGATCCAAATAACCAGAGGTTATTTGAAGGTTTACCACAAGGAGTGCGAGCATGGATCCTTTTGGGAAGACTTGAGTTTGCAAGTAAAAGATCAGGAGGGATAACACCTTTGAACACTTCAAAGGAAGACAGAGATCGAAACACTTCAAAGGGATATGGAGGCCAAAATCATCTCATAAAATTTAAGTTCAGGAGGGAGAACGTCGAGTCATTTGGATAGAAATCCTTGAGGAGTGAATCTGGTGGTCATAATTCTCCGTGGAGAACTCGCGAAGTCGCAATGACCATGGGATCCAGAGGAGCTGCAAGGTGGTTAGGAGTTGGATGAATCCACCACCCTGTCATCAAGAACCAATGTGGATTTTTGATCATGGTCTGTCTGAGCCGTCAGATCATTTCGGGAATTTGGGATTTGCAAGTTTGGAGTGCAGGCAAAAATCCTTGGTCACTCTAAAAACCCAAATTGTTAAAGGGATAATCAAGTGCGAAATTTTTGGTATTTTGACATTTCGTCATATCGAAAATTCTGTTGACAAAGGATTGGGACCTTAGTATTTAAAATCCCTAAGTCATGAAATGCGACATGTCTTTGGTGTGAAACATGGGCATTTCAGCATATTGGGGTTCGACATTTCGGAAATCCTGATGACAAGGAGTCGGGGTGCTTTGCACTGAAAACCCTGAAGTCATGAAATGCGAAGTGTGTTTGGAATGGAATCCTGACATTTTGGCTTTATGGGGTCTTGGAAGTAGAGGAGACAAGTGCTTTTTGGAACCGAGAGTTTCAAACTCCCAGTACGTGAAATATCGAAAAGGGGTCACTATTTCAGAATTCGAGAATTGGCGCGGCGAGTGAGTTGAGATAAAGAATCGCAAACTCCAGGTACACAGAGTCTCAAAAATCCATCGATCACACATTCCATGGGACGTTGATCCCATTTCGACATTCTGGTATTTCAGAATGCATGGAATCATAAGGCAAGAGGAGCGATTGTTGAGTCGTTCGCTCAAGTCCCAAAAAGACAAATCTAGTGGTAATAGGTGGTGTGCGTTGGAGTGGTCAACCCTCATTGACAATTTTCATTTCAACATTTGTCAAGAGCTGTGGGATATATAGGGACTCTCCAACCCCTGAAACCCGAAGTCCATTGTGGATCAAAAAAAGGGTTTGATTAACCCTTTGCATGGTTTTAGTGAAGATCCTGTGTGGATATCGGCCCGAGAGCAAAGGATCTGCGTCAGTGTGGTACCAGAGATTAGAACAAATTCTTTGCTTTCTGTAGCAGATAGAAGGGAGAAAATTTTACATCCATGCCACTGAGAAGAATAGATAGGAAAATACATGATACAGAAGAGGAAAGAGAAATGCCAAGAAGAAGAGACAGGCAAATACCTACTCCGGCAAGGGAAAGAGAGATGTGTGAATTACGTGCTAGGATTCATGCTACGGAGACAACACCAGAGGCGCACAGTCGATGCTGGGGATATCAATGAGGCTGAAAGTGAAATGAAGCTGAAAATGAATAAGTTATAGTTGAAGATGCTGCAGAAGAATGCCTATTCAGGGTTGTTGCAAGGATAGGTGCTAGAGATAAAATGGACATTCCAGTGTACGAAGGAAACTTAGATGTTGAAGAACTTTTAGACTGGATTAGAGTTATAGAAAAATACTTCAACTATGAGGATGTCAAGGAAGATAAGAAAGTCAAACATGCCATTACTAGACTTAAATGGCATGCAACACTATGGTAGGATGAACTGCAAGCTGATAGATGCTGCAAGGGCAAGAAAAAAATCAAAAGATGGGATAGAATGGTTGCAAAGATGAAAGCCAAATTTATACCCAACGATTAACAAATCAATATGTTTCGGAGGATGCAGAATTTGAGACAAAAGCTAATGTTAGTGAAATAATACACTGAAGAATTCTACAAGATAAACATCAGAGCAGGACATCACGAAAGCGCTGATGAAAAAGTTGTCAGGTACATGAATGGTCTGGGATATGACATTCAATATGAGATGATCATGATGACCATTCAGACTATAGAATATGCTTTCAGATGGATTTGAAATATGAAGAGAAGTTGAGCCAGAAGCAAGGTCAAACAGGTAGAGGTAGAAGTCGAGCCAGAGGAAAAATAGTTGCCCAAGATAGAAATCAGAGACCTAAAGAAGAGGGAAAGAAACCTCAAACTCAACCTGAAAGGGGAGGAAGCTCACAGGGAAGGTAGTATGCTGACAAAAATACATTTCCTCGAGCCAAAGGAAGAGGAAGAGGCAGAGGAGGTGAAGTGAAATGCTTTGTTTGTGGAAAAATCAGACATAAATCCTATGAGTGTTCATATAGGAAGAAAGATGGTGGTGAAAATCACATTGCTGAAGCTCAAGGTCAGAATGTTGAGGCAAAAGACACTGAAGGAGGAATATCCTTAATGATGAGGAAAGTTCTCTTGAAGCCAGAGAAGGAGGTAGAAAACCCAGCCCAAAGAAACAGTCTGTTTCAGACTGCTTGCAAAACCAAAGATAGGGTATGCAAGGTCATAGTGGATAGCGGTAGCATAGACAATCTCATATATACAGAGATGGTAGAAAATATGGAGCTGGAAACTATTGTACATCCAAGCCCATACAGAGTTTCGTGGCTACAAAAAGGACATCAGGTAAATGTCACTAAACAATGTTTAGTTGAATTTAAAATAGGAGGATACAAAGATGAAATATTATGTGATGTCATTCCCATGGATGTTTGTCATCTATTTCTGGGTAGACCATGGCAATATGACAAAAAAGTAGTTCATGATGGGAGAAAGAACACATACACCCTGGAGAAAAATGGTAGGACTCACATGTTGCTGCCAATTAAGGATAAATAGATGAAAACATAAATGAGCAACACTGTACTTCTCATGAGTGGGTAGGAACTTCTTGATGAGGTTAAGAAGAAGGAAGACACACAATTTATTGTGTTCAGGAAGCCCAAAATTGTTTTGACCAGTACAAGGATAGATGATTTACCAGAAGAAATCCAGGACTTGCTGGGAGAGTTTGCTGATATAGTAGTGGATGAACTACCTTGTTCATTGCCACCTATCAGTAGTATAAGTCATCATATCGATATTATACCTGGAGCCAGTTTACCGAACAAAGAAGGGTACACATTGACCCCATAGGAAAATGAAGAAGTTAAGAGACAGGTCCAGGACCTAATGGACAAAGGATTGATTCGAGAAAGCTTGAGTCCATGCGTTGTTCCGACAGTGCTAAGCCCAAATAAAAATGGAGGTTGGAGAATGTGTACAGACTCAAGAGAAATCAATAATATTACCATCAGATAAAAATTTCCATTGCCAAGGATGGATGACTTGATGGATTTCTTGAGTGGAGCAAGATTTTTTTCAAAGATTGATTTGAAAAGTGGATATCATCAAATTTGAATGAGAGAAGGTGATGAATGGAATACAACAATCAAGACGAATGAGGGGCTGTATGAATGGATTGTCATGCCATTTGTCTTAATGAATGCGCCCAGTACTTTCATGAGGTTGATGAACGAAGTCCTGAAGGATTTTATTAGGAAATTTGTCATTGTATATCTTGATGATATATTAATTTTCAGCAAGACAGAAGCAGAACACTAAAAGCATTTAGCTGCAATAATGAGAAGATTACAACAAGAGAAATTGTTGATTAATATGAAGAAATCGTCATTCATGAGAACATAACTCGTTTATTTGGGTTTTGTTATCTCTGCAAATGAGCTGAAAATGGATCTGGAAAAGATAAAGGTGATTAAGGATTGACCATCACTGAAGAGTATATTTGAAGTACATGAAGATTCCATGGTTTGGCTAGTTTCTACAGGAAATTCATCCAAAACTTTAGTGGAATTAGCGCACCGATTATGGATACGGTGAAGAAGAGACATAAATATTTTCATTGGACAGAGGATGCAGAGAAGAGTTTCAATCTATTGAAGAAGAAGATCATTGAACAACCAATTCTTGTTTTTCTAGATTTTAGCAAGATATTCCAAGTTAGGTGTGACACAAGTGGATTTGCAATTGGAGCATTCTTGAGCCAAGATGATATTTCGGTCACATATTTCAGTGAAACAATGAGTCAAGCAAAGATTAAGTACTCCACATATGACAAGGAATTTTATGTCGTCATACAAGCATTGAAGAAATGGAGACGTTATTTCGTTCCCAAGGAGTTTGTTTTGTACGACGATAATCATGCTTTGCAATTTTTGACTCGACAGGAGAAGTTGAACCAAAAGTATGCTAAATGCGTTGAATTAATAAAAAAAATTACTTTTGTGACTAAGCATATTTTTGGAACTGCTAACAAAGTTGTTGATGCTTTGAGCAGGAAATGTTTGCTTATGCAAGAATTCAGAGTCAAGACTTTCGGTTTTGATAACCTTAAATAAATGTACAGGGATGATCCAGATTTCAAGGAAGCATACGAGGCATCTGAGAATCCAATTCTCAGAGACAAAAGATAATGGACTAAATACATGATCCAATATGGATTATTGTTCAGGGGAAATCAACTATGTGTTCCAAAATGCTCCATGAGGGAGAATCTGCTGAAGGAAAAACACAGTGGAGGATTGGATGGACATTTTTGTCATGACAAGACGTTCTCAAAGTTGAACGACTCATACTTTTGGCTAGGGATGAGGACAGATGTCAATAAATTTGTGGACAGGTGTAGAATTTATCAGCACACGAAATGAAAAAGATAGAACACAGGGTTATACCAACCATTGCCCATACCTGAAAGGTCGTGGGACGCAGTGAGCATGGATTTTATATTGGGAATGCCAAGGACACAAAGAGGATGTGATTCGATCTTTGTGGTAGTCGATAGATTTTCAAAAATGGCACATTTCATACCATGATAGAAAACCAGTGACGCAACTCATATTGTGAACCTATTTTTCAAGGAAGTCATCAGACTTCACGACTTGCCAAAGAGTATCATGTCTAATCGAGATACTAAGTTCGTAGGGAATTTCTGGAGGACCTTATGGAAGAAGTTGGGGACAAGTTTGTATTTTAGCTCAGCATATCATCCTTAGACGGATGGGCAGACAAAATTCGTGAACAAGAGCTTGGGAGATTTGTTAAGAAGCCTAGTGACTGAACACCACATTCAATGGGATCACATTCTTCCATAGGCGGAATTCGCTTACAATGATTCACTCAATAGAAGAACAGGGTAGATTCCATTCCATATTGTATATGGAATGCATCCAAGAGGATTTTCTGAATTGAAAGATTTAGAACAAAATTAATTCATGAGTTCTAGTGAAGAGGACTTTGCAAAAGGAATGAAGGAGCTTCACAGCCAAATTAAGGAGTGATTGCAGAGTTCCAGTCAAGAATACAAGCAAAGAGTAGATCAACATAGGTGAGAAATTCAATTTGAAGTTGGTGATTTCATTCTTACACATCTGAGGAAGGAGAGGTTCCCAAGGGGAACATATAATAAGTTGAAGATGAAAAAGATTGGATCGTGCAAGGTCATAAGGAAATTTGGGGCAAACACATATGAGATTGAATTACCCGATGGGGTCGAAATCTCACCGATATTGAATGTCGCGGATTTGTACCCTTACAGAGCTGAAGAAGTAGGAGCAGAGGAGGAATAGAAAGAGGTTGAATGGATAAAACAAATGCCTATAGCTGACAAGCCATAGATGGAAAGCATAATTGAAAAAATGGTTAGCAAAAAGACCCGGAGAAAAGAGTATTTTGAATACTTGGTCAAATGGAAGGGACATCCAGTTGAAGATGCCAGTTGCGAGGATGAAGTAGAAATTCATAGGCATGGACAGACCGTGCAAGAGATCATGAACAGGATTTCATGAAAATTTTCATGTGAGGGAGTATGATGTAGGAGCATCATAAGCAGCCAACCAAGCAAGCAACGTAAAAGGCGGAAGACTGCTAGAAAACCACCATCACACATTTTTGAAATGTTTTGAAAATTTAATGAAGCAGATCTTAATGTGATAGTTGGGGAAAGTGTACTTACATTTATATCTTAGATGTTGTAAACAGATCTTGAGCACTTCTCTCATCTGTAGAATGTAAAGGCATTTTACGTAATTAATGAAAGTAGGTAGATTTGAATTCATAGATTAGAAAATTTAGAGAGTAGGAGGGAAAATGAATATATACACCCTCACCCTTGTATCAATGTATTATTATGATCATTCAGAATTCATAAGATAGAGAGTTGTAGCAAAGAGTTGTAGAGAAGAACCCACGTACATGAGCACTTGAGTTAATATATGAAGCTTTGACTCAATTTTGATGGTGTTATGATTCTTACTGTTTACATTTGTTGAATGGTATGTTTACAGTTTCTTTGTTTCTCTATTATGCATTTGTTTCAATACTGTGTGTATGATTTCATATTGAGTGTATGAAGTCTGAGAGAGGATAATAATGAGTTTCAATTGTTTCTCTTCCTAAGAATTCCTGCAAGGAGTGCAGTGAACGTCTACAAGGTGTGCATTGACAAGGACCTGAGTTTTATCTCAGAAATCTCAAGAGAGATACTGTTGTTCTCATACCAGCTGAAGTGCAGGTGAAGCACAGAGACGTGCAAGGTGTACGCAGGCGAGTTGAAGCCTTGGATTTTATAAATCCAGAAGGAAGGTTGAAGGACCATTGTTGCAAGGATTGCACAAGATCGGAGATCCAAATAACTAGAGGTTATTTGAAGGTTTTCCACAAGGAGTGCGAGAAAGGATCCTTTTGGGAAGACTTGAGTTTGCAAGTAAAATATCAGGAGGGATACAACCTTTGAACACTTCAAAGGAAGACGGAGATCGAAACACTTCAAAGGGAGATGGACGCCGAAATCGTCTCATAGAAGTTAAGTTCAGGAGGGAGAACGCTAATTCATTTGGACATAATTCCTTGAGGAGTGCATCTGGTGGTCAAAATTCTTCATGGAGAACTCGCGAAGTCGTGAGGACCGTGGGATCCAGAGGAACTGCAAGGTGGTTAGGAGTTGGACGAATCCGCCACCCTGTCATCAAGAACCAACGTGGACCGTTGATCGTGGTCTGTATGATCCGTCAGATCATTTTGGGAATTCAGGATTCGCAAGTTTGGAGTGCAGGACAAAATCCTTGGTCACTCTAAAAACCTGAATCAAGAAAGGGATAATCAAGTGTGAAATTTTCGATATTTCGGCATTTCAACATACCAAAAATTCTGTTGACAAAGGACCGGGATATTAGCATTGAAAATTTCGAAGTCACAAAACGTGACATGCCTTTGGTGTGAAACATCGACATTTTGGCATATCAGGGTTCGACATTTCGGAAATCCTGATGACAAGGAGCCAGGGCACTTGGCACTGAAAACCCTGAAGTTGTGAAATGTGAAATGTCTTTGGAATGGAATCCTAACTTTTCGACTTTCCAGGGCCTGGGAAGTAGAGGAGACAAGTGATTTTTGGAACCGGGAGTTTCAAACTCCCGGTATGCGAAATCCCGAAATTCGAGAATTGGCGCAACGAGTGAGTTGAGATCAAGAATCACAAACTCCTGGTACGCGGAGTCCCAAAAATCCATCGATTGCACATTCCATGGTACATTGAGCCCATTTCGACCTTTTGGCATTTCGGAATTCAGGGAATCATAAGGAAAGAGGAGCGATTGTTGAGTCATTCGCTTAGGTCACGAAAAGATGAATCTATTGGTAATAGGTGGTGTGCGTTGGAGTGGTCAACCCTCGTTAACAATTTCAATTTCGGCATTTTTCAAGAGTTGTGGGATATATCGGGACTCTCCAACCCCTGAAACCCGAAGTCCATTGTGGCTCAAACAAAGGGTTTGATTAACCCTTGGCATGGTTTTAGTGAAGATCTTGTGTGGATCTCAGCCCGAGGGAAAGGGTTCTGTGTCACGTCCCCGCCCCCACCAATCACCCAGTCTAACCATTCTATGATTAAATTCAATTTTAACAAGGGTTCCATTCTAACGCGGCACGTTAAGTTACAATTAGACAATAATGCATCCGCTAAATAAACATTAATGCAATTAATTTTGCAAATCTAAGTGGTCAATACTAAAACCATAATTATAAATTCCCTCTATCCTTAATTAAAATTCAATCCAGCGAGTCTAAAATTTGCAATCCATTCCTTATTTACCAATCAAATTTTAATCTTTAACACAACCTAATCGGTCAAGTCTATGTAAATCCAAATTCTCCACCCAACTAGACATTAACTTAAATAACAACATTTACAATCTTAAAGTAGAATTCTTTCATTATAACACTTATGAACAATTAAATCTCAACATGTAGTCTATTTATATTGACCGAACTAACAATACTATATTTCTAATAATATTAGAAGGAAACTACTAACTATTAGCAGGGATGGAGCAATTTATCGAGGAAATTAACATAGCGGTTACATAACAATTAATATAGAAATAACAAGGCAATTACATGACCATTAACAAAAAAATTAAAAGTGCACTAACAAGGTAGTTTACATGATTGTTGTCATAACAAGTAACACAACAATAGCAAGGCATTTAAGGTGTTAGTTAACAGTTAACTTGATGTGTCATTTAATCAAAAGAATGAATCTGTTGGCCATTTACATTGTTGTAGCAATTTTTCTAGCAATTAATATGACCATTACATAACAATGAATCTAGCAATAACAAGGCATTTAACTCACTGTTATCCATTTTATTTTCTGGAAAAAATCAAGGGAATTAATGCGACCATTACATAGAAATGAATCTAGTAATAGTAAGGAATTTAACAAACTCTTATCCACTTAATTCGTTGTAGCAAAATTAGCAAAAATGCAGTGCCCACATGGTGGCCAATCATGCCCATTCGACAACAACTCAACAATTAAAGGAAAACGTATCCAATCAACATCAATGCAATCCATCACTCAAGGGAAAACGCAGTCACAGTTTGAAGGAGGAATCGTGGTCATTACTGCAAGTCAGTTATGAATTGAATAGAAAAAAAAGGGGTGGGCGAATTCAACATGCACACTGTCAATTTTTATTTACCAAAACCGTGGTCATTTCGGCAAGTGAATTTAAGATTTAAAAGGATAAATTCATGGGTTATTTCTACAGCAACTTAGTCCATTGTTGGAAAGAAAAAATGTGGGCATTTAAAACGACAATCTTAGTCTCATTTGAAAGAAAAAACATGGGCATTTAAAACAACAAACTAAGTCACATTTGAAAGAAAAAACGTGGGCATTTAGAACAACAAACTCAGTCTCATTTGAAAGTAAAAATGTGGGCATTTAAAACAGTAAACTCAGTCTCATCTGAAAGAAAAAATGTTGACAATTAAAACAACAATCTCAGTTTGATTTGAAGGCAAAACATGGGCATTTAAAACAACAAACTCAGTCTCATTTGAACGAAAAAACGTGGGCATTTAAAACAATAAACTCAGTCTCATCTGAAAGAAAGAATGTGGGCAATTAAAACAACAATCTCGGTCTCATTTGAAGGCAAAACGTGGGAATTTTAAACAACAAACTCGGTCTCATTTGAAAGAAAAAATGTGGGCAATTTTAAACAACAATCTCTGTCTCATTTGAAAGAAAAATGTGGGCATTTAAAATGACAATCTTTGGCAACATTTTAAAGAAAAAATGTTTTTCCATTTCTAGGATACCAATACCAAATGAAAACATGAATCAATTCACTTTTCCATTTCCCGAATACCAATACAAAATGAAGACATGAATCAATTCTTTTTTCCATTGCCAGAATACAAATACAAAATGCAGACATGAATCAATTCATTTTTCCATTGCCAAAATACCAATACAAAATGCAGATGAAATTTCAGTAGCGTAACGTTACGCAAGCCATATGTGATCCATACTCCTCCTCTGCCATACTTTTTATAGATTTTCTTAGTCATTAGTTTCCCAAACCCTCATTATATTCCTTTTTAATTTATTTAATTAGGAAAAACCTCCCCTGTCCACATGTCACCCGATCCCCTAGTTGCATCGGAAAATCAGTTTATTAATTAATTAAATATTCATGTTTCTTTCACCCACCTAAAAGAATTCTTAAAAACGTTTCTCGGTGTCCAAATATTCCCGTACAATTCTTAAATGACTTATGCCTTACTTAATTCCTATTTGAGTTCATAAATAGAAAGTCCTAAAGGCTAGATTCCTTACTAAGTTGGGCATTCCCCTTTTTCTTTAAGTTTCCTTTTCTTTTCTTTAAGTTTCCCCTTTTCTTTAAGTTTCCTTTTATTCAAGTTTCATTTTTATTTTTAACTAAAAATCAATTTAGCAAGTGTATATAAAACAACCATTTTCCCTTTTAATAAATTTAATCCTCCATTATGATTTTTTTACCTTAATAATTAAAGTTTGAATTTCTTAGCCCCCTTCTTGTTACTTCTTTATTTAGTTTTTGTTTATCCACATGTTCTGCTTAGTCATAGGTTTAAATTGCACTAGGCTGGGAATTTTTTTTTAAGGGAACTTTTAGTTATTAAACTTTACTCATACCATCATATATTTTAAGGCTGACCAGGTCCTAAGGAGGCATTGTTTTCTAGGCACTAGGTTTATTAACTTATCATAGTTAAAATCACAACATGCCCTTCAGGACGCACTACGTGCTCCAAGGGTACCACTCGTCTCTTTCTATTTTCTTTGCACAACATGCCCTTTAGGATGCACTACATTCTCCAAGGGTGCCACTCGCCTCTTTCTGTTTTCTTTGCATGATGCTCCCTTTAAGACGCACTACATGATCCAAGGGTGCCACTCGCCTATTGACTGAATTTGGTAAACGTCAAACACTTGGAGTCAATACTTTTCCAGGTGATCTTTTCAGAGACTAAAGACCTCTAAGGAATAAGGACCCTACCTTATTGCGTGCCCCTTAGAATCATCATGAGAGACTGTCACAATCTTCCCTCACAACATCGCGGGTCTTCTCAAAGTAGGTAATTGTTAAACTATAGTTCGATACACGGTGGGAGTGATAGTAGGTTGTGGCAAGGATAATTCCACACCTCTCCCTGAATGTCTCTGGTTTTCATTCATGGCCCCTCTACTCAAAATGTGTGTCTGGTCAATAAGCTATCGTCATCCTGCCTCCATCAACAAATCATGTCAGCAATAATAATCAATCATCATAACATCTAATGATATGTACATATGTCACATAAAATACATTCAAAACCTAAAAGTCCACTACCTGACTCGATTCGGAGTCCAAGGGGTTTCATCGATACCTCTACATTCTTAATGTCCAGAGTCTAACACACTCAGGTGAACCTAGTCAGTAGCACTTATCTATGTAAATACAACAAAATAACATATCATCAAATCCACAATACCTCAAAATCATCATCCAAACAAATAATAATATAATAACCTGGATCACTTGCATGCAAGTGTTCTCAACGAACAAGTTCGCTCAGTGAGAGAAAAAGAAGGATGTTACATACACCCCCTCTTGGTTTAAAATTTGTCCCAAAGTTTCACAGGAAAAAAGTGCCGAAAAGAGTGTATCACAGTATCATACATCTAACTATCAAACAAAAAGGGAACTGTTGACGCATATAATATGCGTCCTCCTAGGTCATCGAGTGTGGACTATAGTTATCCCACTGGACCTTGACCTGATTTACTATTCGACGTCGTATCTTTCAAATGAGATTGTCTAGGATGTGGATTTGCTACGCCGTGAGTGCACCCTCGTCAGATACCTGGAAGGAATTCATGTCAATAACATGTGTGGGATCACTAATATAATGTCTCAAAACAAATACATGAAAAACATCGTGCATATGCCTCAAAGAATCAAGCAAGGATAGTCAATATTCCACAGGCCCCTTCTTTCAACAATATCGAAAGGTCCCATGAACCTCATAGAGATTTTTAACACCCTTTCCAAACTTTATTGAACTCTTATGCGATTTCACCTGCAAGAAGACTCAATCACCAACTTCATAACTAAGATTGACATGATGCGCATTGGCATAACTCTTATGTCGATATTGCGCTTCCTTGATCCTTTGTCTTATTGTTTTCATTTGATCTTCCATTTCTTGGATCTCTTTCAGTCCCACCAGGACCGTATCCTCAAGCCAATCCCAAATCAAAGGTGTCTGAAACGGTCGCCTATAAATAAACTCAAAAGGAACCATCCTAATGGTGCTTTGACAACTGTTGTTACATGCAAATTATACCAATGGAAATAATTCTTCCCAACGCTTTCGTTGGTCCATAACATACATATGCAACATGTCCTCCAAGATTTGGTTTGTTCATTCAGTCTTCTTGTCTGTCTCCGGGTGATACATGGTACTAAAGTTAAGTTGTGTTCCTAAGGACTCTTGGAAACTAATCCAAAATCGTCCTGTAAACATTGATCCTCTATCAGATATAATCCTCTTAGGCACACCATGCAGCCTTAAAATATCACTGATTAAAACTCTAGCTATGTTAGGTGCCTGATACGTCATACGCACAAGAATAAAATGAGCACTCTTCGTCAGAGTTTTGACTACCACAAAAATCGAGTCGTGTCTTCTTTCCATCAGTGGAAATGCAACAATGAAATCCATCGAAATGACCTCCCATTTCAATTCTGGAATAGAGTGTGGCTGTAGTAATCCTATTGGGTGTCTATGTTCAACCTTCACCTACTGACATTCTAGACATATGGTCACGTATCTAACTATGCCTTCATTCATTCCATTCTAGAAGAATATGGGTTTAAGGTCTGCCCTCATCTTTGTGACTCCAGTATGAGCCATGTACACTACTCTATCAACCTTGTTTAAGATCAAAATCCTCAAATTGTCGTTGGGTGGTATGTAAATTCGACTTTTGAATATTAGTAATTCGTCGTTGTCCACATTAAATCCCTCAAATTTTGGTACCATAATTGTTTTTTATCCGATAAAATCTTTGACCTCCTTGTACCAGGCATCATCGTGGTGTAAAGTTGGGACATTTTCACGTAGATTCATCTGAAGAGGAATCACCAAAAATATGCGTGGTCTACGACCCAGTTCATCATCCACTATGTTCATTGTTTTCTTTATGTAAGTAATCTTGAAAGCGTATTCGCTAAGAAATTCTGACCAACAATGATGTCACGCATTCAATTCGCTTTGTGTAAATATGTTTTGTAGTCCATAGTGGTTCATTTTTAGGTCAAATTTTCATCCAATCAGGTAATGTCTCCAAACTCTCAAGGAATAAACAATGGCTAGCAACTCCAAATCGTGCATCGCATACTTCTCCTCATGCCTTCTCAACTTTCTCTAGATGTAAGCGATCACTCGACCGTCTTGCATAAAGACTCAGCCTAAGCCTTCCTTTGATGCATAAGTGCATAAAAATAAGTCTGCGTCCATATCAGGGACCTTTAGTATCAGTGCTATCTTCAACATCTCATTGAGCCTTTGAAATTCCTTTGTGCATTTCTCGGTCCAAACAACTTTTTGTTCTTCTTCTGCAATTCTATAATCAGATTTTCTATCTTCGAAAAACCCTCGATGAACTGTCAATAGTATCCTGCTAAACCCAAGAAGATACACACTTATGGGACATTCATCGGCCTAGGCCTTTCCATAATAGCCTTGAACTTTGTTGGATCCACAACGATACCTTCGTCGGAGATGACATTCCCTAAGTAGATAATCTTTGATTGATAAAACAAGCAGTTAAACAATTTCCCATACAATTTATTCTCTCGTAGACAATGTAGTACCATGCACAAGTTCTCAGCATGAATCTACATCACCCAAGAGTAAATCAAAATATCACCAATGATTACTTGGATGAATTTGTCCAAGTATTCGTGGAACACCCCATTCATCAAACTCATAAATACCCCAGGCGCGTTTGTCAGTCCGAAAGGGAAAACAATAAACTCGCATGTCCCAACCTCGTCTTAAAGGAAGTATTATGGATGTCATCCTCCTTGATCTGTAACTGGTGATACCCATATCTCAAGTCGATCTTTGAAAACACTGTCCCACCCTTCATCCGATCATACAAACCATCAATCCTTGGAAACATATAATGATTCTTGATAATTTTCTTGTTCAATTGATGATAGTAAATGCAGAGGCTCCATGACCCATCCTTCTTCTGTATGAATATAACAGGCACACCCCACAGTGACACACTTGGACATATAATTCCTAGTTCCAACACTCCTTCAGTTGCATTTTCAACTCTTGTAACTCTGGGGTCGACATTCGATAAGGCATTGTTTCTATCGGTTTAGTCCCTAGTTTTAGGTATATGGTAATTTCCAATTCCCTCTCAGGAAGAAACCCTAGAAACTCTTCTGGGAAGACATCCTCAAATTCTCATACTACCCAAAGGTTTTTTAGTCCTTCCACCACGCCCTTTTCGTTTCACGCAAGGATCGCATAAAGCTCCATCCATTTCACACGCTCTTCTATAGTTGCAATGAAGAGATGAACCTTAGGGAAAATCCTTGGTTCCAACCTACAATGATGTGTCTTTGTCCCTCATCATCAACTAAGCTCAACCTTCTTGTCTTACAGTTTAGTATCGCCTAATGCGATTCCAACCAGTGCATACCAACCATGACGTCATAAGATCCTAAGATCGTGACATACATGATGGCCCTAGTGAAAAACTCTCCCAGGTTAAGAATACAACCCATAACCTTCCCACTAACCTTTTATTGGCTCCCAAAGCCATTTCTACAAAGCTAAACTCGTCCTGTTCGACTGCCTTTCCCTTAATTCCTTTTAGCGTTGCACCAGAAATAAAACTCTTTATAGAACCTAGATCTATCAAAATACCAAGGTTTTGGTCAGCGGTGGTACCTAACATCTCGAGCACAGTCGACTGGTGCTCTTCCTGGTAGTTTTTCTCCACTGCATCAATCGGATGGGCCTTACCCAAATCTCCCAGGGTAGTGGGTTCGGATGATCCAAATTCTCAGGTCCTCTCTGTTGGGAAGCTACATTGGTAATGTTGTTCCCCACATGTTCCACACCCTTTTTTCGGTCTAGTACTCCTGCTATCCCAATTAGAAGCTGACAGCCCACCGACCTGGAACCCTGGTCCATTCTACTAAACATACCTAAATGTTGCTGCTGCGGTCAACATTGTTGCTGGTGTTGTGGTCCTTGGTAAGGAGTCCGCTGCTGAGGCGCTAGTCATCGAGGTGTAGTGAAAGTGGATCCTCTATGGAAGACACAATATCCTGGTGAATGTCTAGTTAATGTCTGATGCTGCTATGCACCATAAAATTCATCTTACGCTAGTCTCGCTGTAGTCCTTCTTTGACCCCCATTGATAAGCTCCTCCTCTGCTATGAGGGCCTTCTAGACAACATCATGCAAGGTTTGTGGCATCATAATCCTAACCTTTGCACGAAGGCTGACACTAAGGACAAACACAAACTTGTTGACCTTAAGTTTCTCGATATTCAAGTGCAGAGCATACTGAAGAAGCTCCATAAAATGAGCTTCCTACTCTGGCACCGTATGACCGCCCTATCGCAAGGCATTGAAAATGTTGAGATGATGCTCAATGAATTCCTCAGATAGATACCTCTCTCGGAAATGTTCCTCAAATAATTCCCATGAAACGTCTTCGATGACCATGTTCAATTGCGGCAGGAGTGTCTTCCACCATAGAAGAGCACTCCCCTTTAGTTGAAACACCACCATGCGGACTTTCATGTTGGAGGTATAGTCACGAAGTGAAAACAACATTGGAATATTCTCCAACCATGCTTTCGTGGCTACGCTATCTGAGGCACTAAAGAACTTGGGAAATTTGACCTTCTTAAGTTCGTGGTGAATGCCACCAACATTGACCAGAGCGCACGGTGGACCCTCAAGGGGCGTCACCGCACTAGCCTCATCTCTATCCAAACGTCTGATCAATGTCTCAGACATTTGTTGAAAGGACCTAATCATCCCAACAACATCACCCACAACTATATGTTCCTTCTCAACAACTTATTCATATCCCTAGGGGTTAGACCCCTTAGGCGTGGATGCTACTGGGGGAGTCACGCCTCCTTCCCTAGCACCCTTTTGTCTGCCTATGTAGCATCCTCTAACCATGATTACCTGCATGAATAAAAATCAATTTAATTAGCAACATAATAATCAATTATCTAATTAATGGAAGCTATATTGATCCCAATTCACAGGTCAAACTGACTCTGATACCATATGTAGCGACCCTTATCGCTACGATTACATGTGACGCAACACAAAGGATTTATTTATTTTTTATTTAAGCAAGAAAGAAACAACGAAAACAATTAATCAATGCAACTTGACGAAAAATGTAACGACCCTGCTTAAATAGATGTATATGATTATTAATTATAATTAATTTAATAATATAACTGTCCTAAAAGATTAGCTAAACTATATTTATTTCTTAAAATAACATTAACTAATTATTTATTATTAATTAATTATTCATGATTGTCAATGATTAATTTAATTATTAATTAACTCATTAATTAATAAGGTAAACTAATAAAAGGAGGATAATAAATTATATTATTAAATTAAGTTACGTACCCAAAAAGGGATAACATGTTAACTACAAGAGGATAAAATAATAATAAAGGGGATAAGGGGCATTAACGACAAAAGGATAAGAAGGTAATAAATGGGTTAGGTAGGAAATAAATGAGGGAGAAGTCGGTGAAGGAGGGATAAGGAGGGGAAGGAGGTTTACAGGAGGTCATTCTATGGGGGATGAGCGATTGATTTTGGGGGCTCTGGATTTGCAGAGAGGAGTGGAGTTTTGGGAGTGGGATTGTATCAGTCAGGCACCGGGGTTGCTGGAGGTTTTGGGCAAGGGGGCCAGGATATCCATATGATATCCTGGAGCTAGGAAGTTACCTAGTTGGCAGGGAGGAACTAGGTTTTGGGCAGTGTTTTACAGTGCAACAGCGGTCAAGAAGGAAAGCGGAAAACAGAGGGTTATTAGCATCAGGTTCAAGTATTTAAAAAGTATGCAATTGTTTTTAATCTCTTATAAAATTTTATTATTATTGATAAATTTGTATGCGAATGTGATAAACTATAGAATTTCTTGAATTTTACTGCTATGTTGTAAAATAAAATGATTTTTAAATCTATTTGGTCCCTTACATATGGTATCAGAGCCCTGGTTGAAAATCTGGAACCAAGGGCCTACCTACCCACCCATAAATTTAAATAAATACTCCTATTTAGTTATAGTAAATCCCTAAATAAATGTATTAGGGTAAATATAAATTTGGGGCCTTA
>JZKD02S0966693.1:660988-672170 GCA_000966675.3 Picea glauca
ATCAGGACCACTAACCGAGAAACATTATGGTATGAATATAGTATGTGAAATTTATATTGGTTTGGATGCATTGCTATGATATGTGGATCAGTGCATGATTTCAGGTGATGACACTTCCCAAAACCGAATAAACGATGAAAAAACCTCTAGCAACATGGTGCCACTATATATTCCATTGTAGGGTGTGGACCCTAGTCCTATTAGGAGGGGTGGAGGCATTTCCCACCGTGTATCCTCCGAAACCTGAAGTCATGGGAGGACGGTGTTAGTTCACGCTCCCCAAGATGTGTGATGATGACTATTAGATGCCTGCTAGGGAAGCTTGGTCGAGATAGTGACACTTCCGCTTACAGGTTCTATTTGGAGTTAGCTCAATATAGTTGACACTCCAAGATAGTCTAGCAGAGGAAGGATAGGAATGGAGATGGAAGTAGGTTAGGAAGGAAAGATGAGTAGTAATAGTTGAGACGGTATGGAGATTTGTCTTGTGGTGGAAGTTAATGTTTTTCCTTCAAAAAATAAATAAATGAGTATATATGAATATTCATTATTACGTAACTAAACCAAATTTTTTTAAAATAAAATTGTTGAACCGGATAATAGTAATTAAAGGATTTCTCAAACAATTGATTGATTTGTTGTCTTTTATAAAAGACTAGTCTTGCTGACTGGATTGGATGCGTACATAAAATACTAAAGGATGCCAGTTTGATTATTAGTACATGCATGAGAATTGTATGTACTAGCTACACATGCAATTCTTGTACATATACACTAGTATGTATGAGTTTTCTTGACTTACTTACTAATAATGTTGGTTACTTGTTATGAATGTGTGAACCATGTTTCTTGTCCTTTGTACCATAAGATACCTTAACTTCGGGATGATGTTTACTGAAGGGTGGGTGTATGTAACGACCCTACTTAAATAGATGTATATGATTATTAATTATAATTAATTTAATAATATAACTGTCCTAAAATATTAGCTAAACTATATTTATTTCCTAAAATAACATTAACTAATTATTTATTATTAATTAGTTATTCATGATTGTCAATGATTAATTTAAGTATTAATTAACTCATTAATTAATAAGGTAAAGAAATCAAAGGAGGATAACAAATTATAGTATTAAATTAAGTTACGTACCCAAAAAGGGAGAACATATTAACTACAGGAGGATAAAATAATAATAAAGGGGATAAGGGGTATTAATGAAAAAAGGATAAGAAGGTAATAAATGGGTTAGGTAGGAAATAAATGAGGGGGAAATTGGTGAAGGAGGGATAAGGAGGGGAAGGAGGTTTACGAGAGGTCATTCTATGGGGGATGAGCGATTGATTTTGGGGGCTCTAGATTTGCAGAGAGGAGTGGAGTTTTGGGAGTGGGATTGTATCAATCAGGCACTGGGGTTGCTGGAGGTTTTGGGCACGGGGGCCAGGATATCCATATGATATCCTGGAGCTAGGAAGTTACCTAGTTGGCAGGGAGGAACTAGGTTTTGGGTAGTGTTTTACAGTGCAACAATGGTCAAGAAGGAAAGCAGACAACATAGGGTTATTAGCATCAGGTTCAGGTATTTAAAAAGTATGCAATTGTTTTTAATCTCTTATAAAATTTTATTATTATTGATAAATTTGAATGAGAATGTGCTAAATTATAGAAATTATTGAATTTTACTACTATGTTGTAAAATAAAATGATGTTTAAATCTATTCGGCCCCTTACAACAAACACAATGCATGTAAATCAAGCAACAAAGAACAATGACCCAGCATACTAGCACATCATGCAACTAGACGAAACATGCGATAAATTGATAATAAAATAAACAAATAGAAATGGCTACCCGCCCGACACAAGCAAGACAATGCCTACAAGATAAAGGAAAACATCAAACAACCAACCAAAAAAGCTTCGTCGGCCAGTTCTAGAACCGCTACGATGAGAAAAAATCAACTACATTAAGGCATTACAGAACCAAGTACAACAACATTTACAACAAACATTACGCCCACATAGAGAAGCACAAGACTCCAAGATAGGTTATCATACGTGCTTATCGCTTAAGCGCACCTTTATCTCGTCATATGGACTCATGCCTTCACCATGCGACAAGCATGATTGTGACTAAGGCGCAAACTAAAGCAGTCAAAAATATCTAAAATCAAGACACAATAACCCAATGCCTGGGGTCCCAGCATAAATTCCATACCTTATAATGAATTGCATATGAGAACACTCTAAGAAATCAAGGTAACGACACTCAACAGGGTTAACTTTTTAACAAAACTCATTATTAAATAACTATTGATTTCCAAGCAAGGTTTTGATAAGTCCTTAAAAATTTCCTTGTTGTGGAAACAATAAAGTTTTCCTAAGGCAATGATCATAGTAAGACAAATTTAAATAGTTGAGACTATTGTAAAGCTAAATAACTACTATTGGGAGATAACACATTATAATAATTGTCCATTAAGCCTATTGTAAAAGCGAGCAATCGATTATAAGGTGGCGACACAAAAACACAATTAAACCATTATGACTTGTTAAAAACGAGTGAAATATCACACTCCTTGGGGACTATTCCTGAGCAAGAGTTTTCCTTATTAAAATAGAGGGTTCACGATTTTATATTTAGCGTTTACTATGAAATATTTTTATATCTTCTTCAAACTGAATGGTCTAAACAAACTTCTTTTACTTGTTTATAAGTGAAATCGATGAAAAAATATTTTGTTTATTGATTGAAGTGCATACATTTTTGTGAATAAATCTTTGTTGACGGGTGCATTATAAGGGCCATTGTCTCTACCCGATAATCAAAACTAATTTTTGTACTGAAAGATAAATTAAATTAAGCAGTGTTGAACTCAGTGAATCCAGGAAGGCACAATACATAGCTAGAATGAAGCAAATTTACCCATTCCTTTCTAAAATAGAAATGTTGTTGTTTTTTTTTTAAACAGAAACAGTTATATAATGCGTTAGACAAGTCCTCGACTGAACGAGATAGCTTGATAATATAATTTATTTGGAGGATTAATCGATTGTGCAGTTCTATAATTATACCATCAAGGAGATGAGAGAAGTTAAATACGGAATCACAGTGAACGATTTAACTACGAAATTATAGTGAACGAGTTAACTGCAAAATTACAGTGATAAAATTACCATCAACTGCGAAATTACAGTGAACAATTTAACTGCGAAAATATAGTGAACCTTTTAACTGTGAAATTACACCATGATACCATGCAATTTCATACCATACTACAATGTGATTTTATACATACTACAATGCGAATTTATACCATGCCACCATGCAATTTCATACCATACTACAATGCGATTTTATACATACTACAGTGTGAATTTATACCATGCTACCATGTGATATCATACCATGCTACTTTGTGATTTTAAACATTCAACAGTGCAAATTTATACCATGCTACCATGCGATATCATACAATGCTACATTGCAATTTTATACATACAACAGTGTGAATCTAAACTGACTGGTATGAATCACTGATGTAAATGCGATTTTAAATAAGGCAAAATCAAAGTGACTCGTATAAAATTTAAACCAGGTGATTTTAACTAACTGGTCATACAATTTTTCATACAAAATAAAAGAATAATATATAAGGAATATCAACGATTTTTCAACACTGAATATACATCCATATCTTCTCTGTGGAGGACAATAATTAAAAAAAATGCAAGGAATCAATATGCAGGGAATCAATACCACTTTGACAATCAAACGTAGAGAATCGATGCACAAATATTCAATACAACTCTGAGAATCAAACGTAGAGAACCCAAATGCAGAGAATCAATACAACACTGAAAATCAAACATTGAGAAAAATATCACAATAAACGCAGAGGCTAAGGAGGGAATAATGCCCAGAAGATAATTCCTTGCTGGGTAGAAAAATGATCCTACAATTATTATCCATGCACAGGAAAGTAGGGCATTTGAATTTAAATATTTAACACCGGACAGTTGATTCGACTCTTGGCCGACTTGTCAGGAACAACCTAATAAATTAAAGGCTAAAGGAACATAAGATAAAAACACAGCCTGGATCCAGACCTTCACCAAGGAGAATGAAATAATGAAAGAAAGTGCAATCAAGGAATAAAAAAAATACATGCAACATTTTGAGTCTGGGGATCATTCTCACCATGCATATGTTGAGAAATACTGAGAGGGGGGGGTGAATCAGTATTTTGTGCAATCAATTGATTTTCTCTTTTCTTTCACTGAAACCTTAGACTACTTTGTAGAGACCAACTATTGTATAGTCTTAAGAAAACAAGAGTACATCCAGAGATCTTATTATGAATTTCTTCATTCATCAGATGTCTATTAAGCATAAATTCAGTGCAGTAATAAAAAAATAAACTAACGCACATGAGTAAGACACATGAACACTAGGATTTAAGGTGGAAACCCAAATTGGGAGAAAACCACCGTTGCCGTTGTCTCCGTCTTCAATAATTATTATTAAGAAAACGTTTTACGACATTGTACTAGTGCAGACTCATATTAGTACGTAGGCTTCTACCTGCAGAAGGCTGCAACCTTCTCTCGTTTACTAGCCTTTCCTGGAAGGGAGCTTCAACCCCCTGAAAATAACACCAGTTTCTACTGGTAGGATGCCTCTACTGAAGGCTTTAACCCTCAGACTCACTATTGATCGCATTTCATCAATTTTCACACTGGATCAGGCAGTTTCAACCCTTTGTTCATTTGTCAACAAACATATTTTCCCCAAAACTTCAGAATATCAGCAGTAACCCAGACTTCAGAGAATATATGCATTCAACATCCTTCGTTAGAAATCCCAACCGGATTCATATGAGTTCTATGCGCTGGCCATCATCTTCATTTAGAAGAGACAGTTCTGGCATCTTACTAATAATTGTATCCTGAAATAACATCAATACACAATTTTCTAGTGGCTATAACAACAACTGCAATTATCCCCAAAAGAGACACAGATCTACTGGCTGCAAGGCAGCTGCAAAATCCTCCTAAACGCACATTAAAAAAGACAATAAACCTAGAGATGATGCCTCAACTCTCCTATTTGCTAAACCCACTGAAGAGAACTCTCTGTCAATGTAGAGCTTCCACCCAACTGCCACAATGAGGTTCCTCCCTCCTCAAACCTTCCCTGCAGCCTGCACAAATGACCTTAGCGACCTGTAGATGTCCCTATGGTCAGAAAATGGCCTCCACGTCCTACAAAAAGACCCCTGTGACTTGTCAAAATCCTTACCGCCCTCCTTTTCTTGTAGATCTATTGTAGAAGAGGGCATCGACCCCTTCTTAAGACAATGGATCAAAACCACTCAATGCTAATGGCGTCTCATTAGTTTACTCAACGGGGCTCTTTAATCTTCGACTAGGGTTTTAAGATATCGGCATAATGAACCAATAATGTAAAGGGAAAATCAGGTCCCTATTGCTCGGGTCCATATTTCTTGCTCTGGGGAAATCGGGTCCCACATAAAAATTTTGAATTAAAACTACGCGCCCATCCGACGATTGTTACCATAATCCCTTACCTTATGCAATCTGACGGTTTTCAAGCCCACTGTACCTGAGTACCCCGAAATCTATCCATAGATCATCACATAGTTGCCTATCAATACCCAATTGCTCTGGGTATTCTTCTCCTGAGAGAGTATCACCAAAACTCAACCATACAATTATTTTCTTTCTCCTTCTTCATACATTATATTTATACATGAAAACTCTTCGTCTTCCTTTGCCTCATCCTTTTCCATCAATGCCAATATTTCCAACAACACAATTATATAGTAACTCATAAATAAAATATATCGTGGATAGCGATGTTTTTTACAGTATGAACCAAGCGACAAGGGGATTACATTGATAACAAAATACAGTAAAATACACATGTGTAAATTCAATTTTATTACCAGTGAAAACTTTAATAGGTGTACCTTCACCGACGACGATGAGGTGAAGATGTCCTCCCTTTCATTTTCTCCATTCAGATCTTGCTTGTCGACCGATGAGACCTCACTGGTACCTCCCAACCAATGCTAGGGGTACTCTTCTTCCCTTGAGCCCCTCGAGCTGCAAAGGGGCGACGCACACAATACCAGAGAATGCTCTCACCTAGCTTTCCTCACAAGACCGAGCTACCACTCGTTACTCGATCTGGGTATCCCAACTCCCACAAGAGAATTTCAGTCAAGATGAAATTTCAGCAGCGTAACGTTACGCAAGCCAAATTTGATCCATACTCCTCATCCACCATCCTTTTTATAGAGTTTCTTAGTCATTATTTTCCCAAAACCTCATTATATTCCTTTTTCATTTATTTAATTAGGAAAAACCTCCCTCGTACACATGTCGCTTGGTCCCCTAGTTGCACTAGAAAATCAATTTATTAATTAATTAAATATTCCTATTTCCCTTACCCACCTAAAATATTTCCTCAAAACTCTCCTCGGTGTCCCAATATTCCCTTACAATTCTTAAATGACTTACACCTTACTTAATTCCTAGTTGAGTTCATAAATAGAAAGTCCCAAAGGCTAAATTCCTTATTAAGTTGGACATTCCCCTTTTTCTTTAAGTTTCCCCTTTTCTTTTCTTTAATGTTCCTTTTATTTAAGTTTCCCCTTTTCTTTAAGTTTCCTTTTTCTTTTTAACTAAAAATCAATTTATCAAGTGTAGATAAAACAACCATTTACCCTTTAAATAAATTTAATCCTCCATTATAATTTTTTTACTTTAATAATTAAAGTTTAAATTGTTTACCCCCCTTCTTGTTACATGTTTATTTAGTTTTTCTTTATCCACATGTTCTACTTAGTCCTAGGTTTTAATTTTACTAGGCTAGGTGACAATTTTACTTTAATCATCGTGAGCGACTATCACAGTATGCCCTCATGGCATCGTGGGTCTTCTCATGTTGGATTACTGAGAGGGGGGGTGAATCAGTAATAGCGTAATTATAATCCTTTTTCATCAAATATTATATCAATGTAGAATTATTATTCAATAATGAGCAGTAAGAAATAAAAAATCACACACATAAAAAGTACACCGATGTTTTACGTGGAAACCCAAATCGGGAGAAAACCACAGAATGATTTTTCTTGTATATCTTGAAGAATTACATTCATTTGAAGCACCAACTTCCTTTCTTTTCCAACTGCAACTGGAAGGAGGCTCCAACCCCCTAGTTTCTTAGGCTACAACCTGAGGGAAGCTCCAACTCCCCAATTCTCTGGCTACAACTAGAAGGAGGCTACAACTCCTTATGTTCTCCATATACAACCGGAAGGTGGCTACAACCACCTGTCTTTGCCCCATCATGCCACCCTGAAGTAGCAGTAGAATGATGGAACCATTGTCACACTATCACTGTGAGATATACTTATTTAAAATTTTACCAATAAATCTAAACCATGCATCAACCGTGTATCAACCTGTACCTCAACCTGTAATCAACCTGTACCATAAACAGGTTCATCGACCATGCACCAACCTGTACCAAACAACCTGTAATCAACATGTACCATAAACAAGTGTATCCAACCATGTACCAAGTATGTACCAATCATGTGTCAACTACTCATAAACTATGACTCATCAATATGTACCAACATCATCAACTATACACCTCATGTATGTGCCAACTCATCAACTACTTGTCTCGACCATGTACTCAACATGTATCTAAACCAAAAGCCCTCATCCATTTCATCATCCAATATGATTTGTAGCTCTGTAATAGACCTGGTGTATATTATCACTCTCCTATAAATCTTCCTTAACTTTAACAACAAGAGACTAGCATTTTCATCAAACTTTTCTTTAGTCTCACATGCCTAGTTTTGGATTAGTCAACAACCATAACTTGACATAATCATAACTTTGAACCTATAATGTATAAAGATCTAAAACTGATACACAATGTTATTCAATGTGTTTTATGAAATTCCTCTAGTCTTCACTACTTGGAACTTCTCATAAAAAGAGTTATAGAAAAAATGGCATACCTTGTTGAATTCTGGCTTATTCTAGAGAGCGACCTTGTAGAGAGTGCCCCACATGAAATATTTGTTGAATTGATCGAAAAATGTTACAAATAATACTAAATATTGTACCCTAACCAACACATTTTATCTCACTAAATTTGGATCCTTTATGAATAAGTTACGACGTTTTCACCCGAAACACCTGTTTTTGACTAGCTTCAGGACTAGCCACAAACCCTATTTTCCACGCAGTGTAACTCCCAAAATACAACGAACCACGAGATGATTTTTTTACCACATATACTTGGGTATGTTTTCACAATGGAATAGAAATTTAATTGTATGAATCATTATATAAAAATGTTTATAGCGATAATGGTGAGATGACCTGTAAATAACATACCTTAGAAAGCACCATCAAAATAATTTATCCTTCCTTGCATTTTGACCTTCTTTTCTTAACCTTCCCTCATAAATTTGGCTTATATATCCTTTTTTACCTCAGAAACTTGTATATATTCAATATTCTCAAGTGTGTTTAAAATGAGAGATCCTTGCCTCTTATTTATACTCTCCAAGTAGCTTCCTTAAAAACATCTTCTAGGTCACTTGGCCCACTTTCCTTATTTTAGGGTTAAGCCACTTCTAATTTCTCCATTAAATTTATTATTGAAATAATTCATTTTTTATTCGATTTGAATTATAATACACTCATCACTCCACTTTATCATTTACCTTCTAAAATCTCTTAAACCACTTCTACTACTTTGACCTTTTGGGGCTTCTAGATGACATATGAGGGTCCTCCAACTTCGTAAGGCCATAGCTCTCAAACCATGAGGAGTTATGTGAAATTCCACATACCACCAGAAATGGAATGACATGTACTATACATGTAGAATAATATTATCTTATGCAACAACTGGATGCTCCTTCAATTGAGGGAATGTTGTTTACTTCAACAGCTTATGTAAATGATGTTGGTTCAAACTCTGGGCTTCTACTGATGGTTAGGCTTCAGCTTTTGCGTTGGCCGTTTTTCTCCTTCAACTGCTCTGAGGAATGATCCTGGTTCAATCAGTGTTGCTTGGGAGGCTCCTTATTCAATTTATTTTGGTTTAACTGATGTTGCTGGCATTGCCATAATCTAGTCCCTGTGGTAATCAAGGGGGCCTTCAGAGACAAATCCCTTTTTTTTTTTTTTATCTTGCCTCTTTCTCCTAAAACGTGTGGTTGATATCATTTGAATATTTTAAAATGCACTTCATATGTTGTTATACATTTTACCACTTCAATCTGGTTATAGGGGGAATTAGCCAATGGTATCAACACAGTGTACTTGATTTTCTATAAACGTAAGGATCATTCCCTACTGCTTGAGGTTAACCAATCTAAAAATGATGATCCATTGTCAAGAACAGTGCTTCTTCGATCTGGACATGCTACTCTCTTTTTCAACAGTGTATTGATTGTAAACATTTTTCTCTTTCGGCCACCACGTGGCCTTGACTGAAAGGCAACATCCTCCTCCAAGAAGTCTCCTTGTACATAGTAATGTCTTCCTGTCTTCTCATGGTTGTCTTTGACATTCATGAAATCTATACTTAAATGGTCTTAATCCAAGGTGTACTACTCTAATGTGTTGATTGAGATTTGATTTTCGAGTAAAACTATGCAAGCAATTGTCAAAGTGGAACTTTATCCTCTCCACACATGTTTGGATTTCATGAATGCGCATGTGCCTTTTGATCTGTTTCTTCAATTGTTGACTCCCACAAACTTCACAACAAATATGGTTGTGGTTCTATTGCACATGTTCTCTCAAAGCCTCTACATTTGTAAAGTACTTCAAATAGCCCGACTCACAGCAAATACCCTGTACATATGTTGTAGAATGCACATCATCTAGGTGCTTCACTAGCCTTGATGGACTTTTAAAAAAAAAACCTTCCCACAACATGGCTTTGGGCAAGGATAATTCTTTACCACTCTGGATTACAGATTTAGACTCTGCCATGACTTTCCTCTCTCTCCATGCCGCTTCACATGACGTTTCAAATTAGACATAGATGATAACTGCAGTTTGCAGTCCTCTTTGGGGCACACAAATAAATTCTCTCCCTTAGCCAAAGCATTTAGAGATGCTCATCAACACCTTACAACCAATTGAGGCTTCTGTACTTAAGTAGACCCGATCCTCTGCATGGAAGAGACTACTCCCAGTTTTTGTCAGAGATATTCGAACGCTTCCCTGGGTAGAGGTTTGGTAAATATATCAACAACTTGTTCTTTGGAGGAAACATACTCCAATTTCACCTTTTGCTCAAGCACTTGTTCTCGTAAGAAGTGATATTTGATGGGAATGTGCTTGGTCTTGGAATGCATAACAGGATTCTTTGAGATATTGATGGCACTTGTATTATCACACATAATAGAGACAGGGGGTGAACATTTGATTTGAAAATCTCGAAGGGTTTGCATCATCCAAAGTAGTTGAGTGCAACATGATGCTGCAGCCACATATTCTGCTTCTGCTGTAGATAAGGCAATGGAAATTTGTTTCTTACTGAACCAAGATACTAACCGAGGCCCCATGTAGAATGCACCACCACTAGTGCTTTTGCAATCATCAACACTTCCAGCCCAATCTGCATCAGTGTATGCATGAAGAGTAAGATCAACATTCTTTGGATACCATAGTCCGAAATATTGAGTTCCTTGTAGATATTTGAATATTATTTTCACAGACTAAATGTGAGACTCTCATGGATTGGCTTGAAATCGTCCAACAATCCCAACTGCATGCATAACGTCCAGTCTTGTCCCAGTGAGATAAAGTAGACTTCCTATCATAGATCTGTATTCTGGCTGATTCACCGTGGGAGAATCATCATTGGAACTGAGATTACATCCAGTTATCATTGGTGTACTTATAGGTTTTCAATCTTCCATGGCATAATTGTTGAGGATTTGCTTAAGGTATTTTGTTTGTGATAAGAAAATGACATATGTTGCTTGTTTCACTTGTAATCCAAGAAAGAATGTTAGTTCCCCAAGTAAAGACATTTCAAATTCTTGCTACATATCAGAAGCAAATTTCTGACTCATAGATTCTTCATTACTTCCAAAAATGATA
>JZKD02S0966693.1:701022-719478 GCA_000966675.3 Picea glauca
AATTAAAATTATTAAGCCCCTTAAATTTATTACCCATGTCATTGAATGTGATATGTAATCAATTACTTAATTAATTAATTTATCAAAAGTTATAAACAATTAATTAATAAATAAATATTTAATTAATATTATTAATGCTAATCATTGTTTAATTAAAACCATATTAGGATAATTAATTATCTAATTAATTTTACATAATAATCCCTAAGCATATATTCAACTAGGGTTGTTACATACACCCACCCTTCAGGAAACTTTGTCCCGAAGTTAAGGTATCTTATGGTACAAAGGAAAAGAAACATGGTTCACACATTCATAACAAATAATCGACACTATTAGTAAGTAAGCCAAGAAAACTCATACATACTAGTGTACATGTACAAGAAATGCATGTGTAGCTAGTACATACAAGTCTCATGCATGTACTAATAATCAATAACTATCATCCTTTAATAATTTATGTATGCATCCAATCCAATCAACAAGACTAGTCTTTTATAGAAGACAATAACCAATCAAATGTTTGTGAAATCTTTTAATTACAATTATCCAGTTCAACAATTTTATTTAGACAAATGTGGTTTAGTTACGTAATTATGAATATTCATATATAACCATTTTCTTTTTTTTTTCTTTATTTAGAAGAGGAAAACATTAAAGTCCACCATGAGACAAATCTCCATACTTTCTCAGCTATTTCTACTCATCCTTCCTCCCTAACCTACTTCCATATCCATTCCTATCCTTCCTCTGCTGGACTATCTTGGAGTGTCAACTATATTGACCTAACTCCAAATAGAACCTGTAAGTGGAAGTGTCTCTATCTCCACCAAGCTTCCCCAGCAGGCAACTGACAGTCATCATCACACGTCTTGGGGAGCGTGAGCTAACACCGTCCTCCCATGAGTTCAGGTTTCAGAGGATACACGGTGGGAAATGCCTCCACCCCTCCTAATCATAACTAGGGTCCACACCCTATAATGGAATATACAGTGGCACCGTGTTGCTGGGAGTTTTGTCATCATTTATTCGGTTTTGGGCAGTCTCATCACTTGAAATCCTGCACTATTCCACATATCATAGCAATGCATCCAAACCAATATAATTTCACATACAAATATTTGTACCATAATGTTTCTTGACTAGTGGTCATGATATCCACTTTCATCATCATTATGTTGGCTATTTCATAGCCCATAACCTGTAGATTAGTCTGTAACACAAACTCATACATTTCTATGTATTATCATCATGTAATTACATACAATCATCATTTCAATTTGGTATGCTTGTACCAACAACTTAACATCAAAGTTTTCAAGTTAGAAATAGATCTCATGATATCCATAATTCAATTTCGACACCCATTCATAAAATTATCATTTACCAAATAGATTGCATCATATCCAACATCATTCTAATAGCATTTAAACCTTCATAGGATTCACATTCACACATTATGTGACATCATGTCCATCATCATTAATAACACTTAAACATTCATAAATTTACATTCACATAGTAGATCGCATTATATCCATCATCATCAATATCATTTAAACATTCATAAAATTTACATTCTCACAATATATCGCATCATAGCCATCATTATTCAAATACATATAACATTCATAAAGGTTCATACATCTTAAAAGTTTAAGTGTATCATTCCATAGTTTCTCTGGAAAAAAAAATAGAAAATAAAAGTATGTAGGCCTCAGGTAATCTCGGTTGTCTAAGTCAAAAGGTGGTGTTACATACACCCCACCTCCAAGAAACATATCCTCGAGGTGGTCAAAAAAGTGAGGGATAGTCTCGTCGTAATGTCTTGGCATCTTCCCAAGTAGCAGATCCTGGACTATACTTGTCCCATTGGACCTTAACTTGGTCTACCAGACGATTCCTGAGCTATCGGACTCTACTGTCCAATATGCGTAACGGTTCTACCGTGAGGGTTCCCATGTCCGATACCTGCAATTCCTTCCAATTTAGTTTATGGGATTCATCAGCAACATAATGACGTAAAACATATACATGAAATACATTATGAGTTTTATGCAAGTGGGGTGGCAGTATGAGACGATAGGCAACGGGTCCAATATTCTCTTAGATTCTGAATGGTCCTATAAATCGAGGTGACAACTTTGTCCCCTTCCCGAACCATATGGTACTCTTATTAGGCCTGAAACGAATGAACACATAGTCTCCCACTTCATAACTTTGGTCGGTCCTGTGCGCATCCGCGTAACTTTTCTGTCTATCCTGTGCTTTCTTCAGTCTCTTCCTAATTTGAATCACCTATTCCTCCATCTCTTGAATCAATTCTAGCCCAACTGTTACTCGGTCTTATAATTTATCCCAACTTAATGACGTCCTGCATGGCCTTCCATACAGAGCTTCATAGAGTGACATTCCGATGGAGCTATGAAAACTGTTATTGTAGGCAAACTCTACCAAAGGTAGGTACTTCTCCCACTGGGTTTTATTATCCATGACATACATCCTAAGAATGTCTTCCATGACTTGATTTAATCTCTTGGTTTTCCCATCTGTTTCAGGATGATAAGTTGTGCTTAAGTTCAACTGAGTCCCCAATGTTGACTGTAAACTTGTCCAAAACATAGAAGTGAATCTGGAGTCCCTATATGAAATGATCTTCTTAGGTATCCCGTGCAAACAGATAACCTCGTTTACAAACACACGTGCCACGTCAATGACATCGTAAGTGTCTCTAACCAGAATAAAATGAGCACTCTTGGTTAACTTATCCACTATCACAAGAATGGAATTATGTTTATGAGATGTGAGCGACAACCGCACAACAAAATCCATAGAAATGACTTCCCAATTGGACATAGGAACATCATGTGGTTGTAGGAGGCCTGCTGGATGATGGTGGTCGGCTTTCACTTGTTGACACTCTAGGCACTTGGCGATGAAATGGACTACATCGTGCTTCATGCCTACCCAAAAGAAAAGATTCCTCATGTCTGCGTACATCTTCTTCACACCCAGAAGCACACAATAAAGTTCTCTATGGGCTTCCTTCAGTATGATGCTTCGAATATCCCCATTTTCAGGGATGTACATCCTTTGTCGACATCTTAACAGTCCATCTTCTTCCAGACTATATCCTTCATACTTTGGATCTAATCGCCTCCCACTTTGGAGGTTCGAAGTAACCTTTAAATACCAATTGTCTCCTTGGAGTTGTGTCAACACATGTTCCCTCAGATTGACCTTTAAGGGTACCAAGGAGAAGATACGTGGTCTCCTACTCAAGGCATCTGCGACCACATTTTCCTTTCCCTTGATGTATGAAATACCAAAATCATACTCACTCATAAACACACTCCATCGCCTTTTCCTGGCATTCATATCTCTTTGAGTGAATAGATGTTTTAAACTTTGATGGTCCATTTTAAGCTCAAAGTTTTTCCCAACAAGATAGTGCCTCCAAAGTTTCAGAGCTAGCATTACAGCTGCCAACTCTAAATCATGAGTCGCATATAGCTCTTCATGTTTCTTCAACTTCCTTGACACATAAGCTATCACTCCTCCATCCTACATTAGCACGGCCCCCAAAAATTGCTTCGAGGCATCCATGTAGATTGTGAAGTCCTTTTCTATATTCGACACTCATAGAATTGGTGCACTAGTTAGTAACCTCTTAAGCTCAATGAATGCACTATTACATTCTTCTGTCCATTCATACCTGACCCCCTTGCATTGAAAAGTGGTGATGGGTTTCGCTATTTTGGATAATCCTTCCACAAATCTACGATAATAACCTGCTATCCCCATGAAGCTTCTCACCTCATGGGCATTTTTGGTCACTGGCCACTCCATAATGGCCTTTACCTTTTCTGGGTCTACAGAGATTCCTTCACTGGAAATGATATGACTTAAATAGTGGATCTCTTTCTGGAAGAAGGAACACTTTGACAACTTCCCATACAATTTGTTCTCGCTAAGGAAGGACAACACTACTCGTAAGTGTTCCTCATGTTCTATTTCGTTCTTGGAATATATGAGGATGTCATCTAAAAAGACTTGTACAAAATGCTCTAAGTACTTTCAGAATACGCCGTTCATGAGGCTCATGAATACTGTTGGAGCAATGGTCAATCCAAAAGGTGCTACGATAAACTCGTAATGTCCAAACATAGTTCGAAAGGCGGTTTTTGGGATTTCGCCTTCCTTAATCCGTAACTGATGATACCCTGATCACAAATCAATCTTTGAGAATACCACTACTCCTTTCATCTGATCAAAGAGGTCATCTATTCATGGAATTAGGTACCTATTTTTCACTGTAGCACGATTCAAGTATCTGTAGTCTATACACAGTCATAAGGATCCATCCTTCTTCTTTACAAAAATTATTGGTGCGCCCCAAGGTTAGACACTGACCCTTATTAGACCTAAGTCCAGTAAATCTTTCAACTGCATTTGCAATTCACAAAGTTCCGGCACTGTCATCCGATACGGAGTCTTGGAAACTGGTTTTGCACCGGGTTTTAGCTCAATAGTAAAATCAAGCTCCCTCTCAAGAGGTAACCCTGGTAACTCATTCAAAAAAACATCCTTAAATTCTGACAATACTGGGTACTAATCCAATGAGGGTCCCTTCCTTTCATTCACTGCTTCCACTACATACAGTCGACACCCTTGCCTCAAGCATCGTTTAACCTTCATAGTTGAGATAAATCGTAATGACACTTTTTTTCGTACACCCTGGATCTCTACTATCCTTCCTTCGTCGTCTACACAGAGCACCCTTTTTACGAAACAATCTACCAAAGCTCGATGAGATTCTAACCAATCCATTCCAATGATTAGGACATACACCCCGAGAGCAGTGACATATACCTTCAACCTGGTAGTACACACTCCCAGGTCTACTATACAATTATTAACACTAGGTCCTACTGCTTGTTTTTCCCCCGAAGCCATCTCGACTTGTTTAAAGTTATCATGTTCGTAGGCTGCCAACCTACTCTTTTCTAATGCAGATGGTGAAATGAAACTATCTGTAGCACCATAATCAAATAAAATCTTAACATTGATATGATTTAGTGTACCTGATGACTCCACCACCGTGGATTGATGTTTGGCCTGACGATTATTAACTGCTGCGTAAATCTGGTGGATGCTACTTTCTCTCCCCATCGGTGCCTTTCCTTCTCTATGCATGAACCCTGATTGTAACTCTGGGCAGTCACGCTAGTAATGGGGTCCTCCGCACCCCCAACAGGTAACACAAGATTGAATCTACATACTGTTATGTGACTGGCTCTGAAATGATTTCCTTCCCCTGGAACCCCTACCCCTACAAGTTGTTCCCTGAGATGGTCGTGGACCTATCTACGTCATTGGTGATGAACGAGATGTTGCACTCGCTTCCATTGAAATCCCTGTGGCTACTATCCTTGACGCGACTCTGTTACTATATGGAGGTGGCATTGAGCCCCCTATCCTAGGAAATGTCCTCGGGGCATTCCCTACGAATCCAGGACGATGCGGAAAGGTCGGTCTCATACCTCCATTTAAGTTCATGTGTTCATCCGCATAACGCACATTTTCCACTGCTTCTGCTACTGAAGACAGTTTCCACATCGACACCATAGCTCTGATCTTAGGGTTCAATCCATAGACGAAGCGCTCTGCCTGTCATTGGTCATTATCCATATATGAAACATATTTGACCAATTCCATAAATATGATCTCATATTCTTCTACAGTTCTGTTTCCCTGTACTAAGGCATGAAATGCCCCTACCTATTGTTCCTCATAGTATCCTGGAAGATATTTTCTTCGGAACCTCTCCTTGAAAAGTTCCGAAGATACTGTGTCTGGCGTAAGATGCAATTGTCTTTCCACGTTACCCCACTAGTTCAAGGTGCTGTCTCTTAACTGAAAAAATTCTATCTTCACCTTTGAGTTGGACGAATAGTCCCTTAAGGAAAAACACCTTGTCATGCCTTCCAACCATGCTTCCGAGTGTTCACTGGCGTGACCCCCAACAAACTCTGGAAGTTTGATCTTCTGCAATTCTCGAGTGATGTCTTCGGGTGGAGGTCCTCCCCCTAAATCCATTGACACTTCTAGATTACCTATTCCAGACGGTGGGGGTTCCACTTCAGTCCCTGCTGGTTGTAGCCCCTTTAAAGTCTCATTTATGGCCTCTAACGAATGCAGTATGAGAGCTAGTTCGGGCGATGGTGGTGGTGGCGCTGGCAGTGTTGGCGGTGCCTGCGACGATGCTCCCCTGGCTCGATTCCCTCAAGTCCTAACCATCCTGTATGATTTAACTTGCATCAACCAAAGTTGTCAGGGTGAGTTCAAGGACGTTTTAAATTGGTGATACTCAAACTAGAAACAGGGTTAGGCATAAGTTTTTCTTTACTCGTCTGTAAACAGACATTACTCTCTTTAGGGGATTGTCTAGGTTAGGGATAAATCATCTAATCTTGATTTCTTTGCCTAAGAAAACTATTGGCTCCCTTTCCCTGTAGCTACGCTAGCTTTGCGCCATACTTGCCAATATTTTTAGCTTACTTTCCTAGCGCGCATGAAACCTCCTCCTGCTTATCTTGTTCTAAGTCCTTATACCTTGCGTTTAAAACTAAATAAGGTGGCTTCCAATCCTAATGTCGATGAAATGAGTCTAAGGTTATACTTCGACGCTTGACTCGTGAGAATTCCTTGGCATGTTGTACATATGCGTTGAATTGTGTGTCTCGGTGGTTGTAGGTGCGAGTCTCAAGGATTGTAGAGTGGATTTCAAGCATTGGAGCTTAGCGCTTGGATTTGACTAGTGGAATGGAATGAAAGGGCTCGGTTATTAGCTCGATGAGTTGTGTGTAAGGTCTCGTGAGATTGACGCTTGGATAAATGGAGTTTATACTTCAGGATACACTCTATTACCATTAATCTATTTAAGTATAAGAATATATTTGTAAAGACTCATGAGGGCACATTAGTGTTAGTGCTCTTCTTAAGGCACTTCACTTGGTGGGTGGTCTTGGGTTCAAAACCCATGGACCCTCTAACATTTTAATTAACTTTTAACATAGTTTAACTTTACACTAAATACACAATTAATTTAATTAAAATTTTAATTTTTTAAAGATAATTAACTTTAAATTAACTTAATTAACTTTAAATTAATTTGAACTTGATTAACCTAAGTTATCTTTACACTAAAATAAATTAAAATAAAAAATTAAATGAACACACACACAATTTATAAAAAGATTTTTAATAAATAATAGAAGAAAATCAAAATAATTTAAAAACAAGTGCGGGCACACATGGATTCCACGTGCTCGCCTTACTTCCTCTAGCGCCCCCCTATATAAACCCTAACCTTTTTCGTCGTAACCCTAATTCCTCTTTTCCTCATTGTTTCTTCTTGCGAGGTCTCTAGTTACAAGTAGGCCACCATGGCCTCTTCTCATGGCTTCTCCTCCTCGTTTGTCAGGTTTTTGGTTTCTGGCGTTGGTCGCTGGCTTGTATGTTGTATGATGTTGCACACTTCTCGTGGTTTGGACTCTAATGGAACCTATGTGTGAAAGTTCTGATGAATCCATACAAAATGATGATCCTTGCATCATCAAAGCATGACAAATCCAGCGAGGACTCAACTAAGTATGGTAGTTCATCTTATATGAAAATAATGCCTGGAAAGCTCTTTGCAAAGTGAGACCATTCAGAACTGGTAAAGCATGAATCATGTGAGAAGAGACACACATAAGGAAGTTGAAATGACCCTTAGTCAAGAGTCAGAACCAACGCCGAAGTTCCAGTTTCAAGCAAAATCCATGCAGAAATCCATTATGTAATAAAAGGCTAAAGCTTGGGATGTTCCCCCCCAGCGAATCAGTTGGGACAAGTCTCTCAAATTCGACGTGGTTGCCAAATTTCCCTCTTTCCCAATTGCCGAAGCTGCTAACATCTTACATGTTTGGATTGTGTACGTATAGCGCAACACAGTTGTGCCCTTGTGGGCTCTCCTTGGCGGCTTAGCTTGGCATGCACACACTGCATGGTGTGGCATTTGCTGGCCTGAAATGAAAAGTCAAGATTATCTGGATAAAAACAATTTTGTGTCTAAAAAATAGTTTTGTTTAGTTGGACGGAGCTTTGCGTGTGCTAGGGGTTTTATTTTTGTGTCTCGACAGCTTGGGTGTTTGGGGCATTAGCTTGTGTTAACCTGCGTTGTGTTGTGGTCGGTGCTTGACACTGTGGACACGTAGTGTACCCATTTGGTCTCCCTTGTGAGCTTCTCCTCTATGTGACTTGATGCATGGCCCTTATGCACTTGTCTTGTATGTTGAATGCGTGGCTAACCCGCGTTGTATTTTATGGCCAATGTTGGACTACTAGAAGACTTATATATTGTCCCTTAGCCAATAATTTTTTTTTTTATCTCTGTATATAAATATGCCTATCTCTGTTTAATTTTTCCATATCTCTGTATATACCCGTCGGCCTCCCTCCTCATGGCATGGCGCTTGGTGCTTGGGAATCGCATCGAGATTTGGTGCTTGGCTTGACATTTGGATTAAATGTTTGATGAGTTTGAGGCTTAACTTGGAGATTGGGACCTCGGGACCAATAATTTCTGTTTCTCTTTAATTTGTTTATATTTGGCACCTTCAAGCCCTAGCGAAACATAACCTAGTGACTGCTCTCTGTCCCAGAGGATCGAGATTTGGTTGATCTGGTTTGGTGGCCATGGCTGTGTTGTAGAATACCCTTACTTCATCGAGGGCCATCGTAGAAAGTGATAGAAATTAATAGCTTCGCGGGACACGCGCCATTATCAAGATCGGACAAAATACTCAACAAAATTGGGGAAGGAAATTTTGGCTAGGTTTTGGAATGTTGGGAACGAGAGACCAGAGAGTTTGTGGCTATCAACATTGTTCGTGGTTTACAGAGATATCGTGAAGCTCTTCCATTACTTTTTATTTGATTTGTTTTAAGGTATTTGAAGTGATAATTCATTCATTATGTTTTTTCATTTTGTTTAGTTGAGTAGGGTTTTGTTGGTTGTGTGACTATTTTAGATCAAATTTCAATTTTGAACTTTACTACCAAATGCAGCGCACAGGAATTCAGCCCAACAACTTTACGTTTCCTTGCATTCTCAAGGCTTGTTCTCGACCCAATGTTTTTTATAATTTATCTTATTTCTATTTACACACACACACACACACACACACATATATATTTTACTCCATTTATATGTATATTTTTTTTTATATAGTTTAAATAAATGTCTTTTATATATGCCTATTTATATACAGTCATCTATACCTCTGTTTAGAAGTTCAAGGGTAGAGCATAATTATTATCCTATGCCTATAATGTCATATAATAGATATTAGTGGGTTTGTCTTATAGGAGGTGGAGCTGGAGTTGGAGCTTGGCCCTGAGGCCCAAATTTTCATCTAATTAAGGGTTTAAATTCTAGGTGGATAGGTAGGCCCTTGGCTCCAGATTTTGAACCAGGGCTCTGATACCATATGTAGAGACCGTACTTAATTAAATACAAACTTTAATACAATTAACATATAATTCCCTTATCATAAGTAAATTGTTCATTCACATCATATAAGCATGAATATTCTGTAGAAATTAAAATCTAAAATCTATCTACAACATGAAAATAACTCAACAATTCGTAATAAAATACCTACTTCTGATGTTAATTCCCATCATTATGGCTGTCCTTTCCCTATTGCCTTGCATAGTGTAGCCTGATGCACTGACCAACTTTGCCCAAACCAACTAACCTCCCAGCCATCTAGGAGTAGCCTGTCCAGCTCCCTAGCTCCAGGAAACCGAAAGGAATCCTGGCCCTCGTGCCCAAAACCCCCAGAAACTCGGTGCCCCCTACATTGATTCTCAAAAACCCCAAAACCAAACTCCCCACACCAGAAAAATAAGCCATCCATACATACAGTCTTCTCCCCTCCAATAATTCTTCCTCCTCAAAGAAAAATAATGATCCCTCTCTCGTAGGACTCTTCCCCATCATATCCCCCTTCACTGACTCTTCTCCCCCTCATTAATTTCCTTATCTCCCCCTTTATTATCCTATCCCCTTGTATTTAATGTCTTATCCCCTTCATTAATATCTTATCCCCATATTTAATGTCTTATCCCCTCCCGCATACGTAAAGAATTTAATTAAATAAATTAATATTATTAAGACCCTTAAATTTATTACCCATGTCATTGAATGTGATATGTAATCAATCAATTAATTAATTAATTAATCAAAAGTTATAAACAATTAATTAATAAATAAATATTTAATTAATATTATTAATGCTAATCATTGTTTGATTAAAACCATATTAGGACAATAAATTATCTAATTAATTTTACTTAATAATCCCTAAGCATATATTCAACTAGGGTTGTTACATTTCCTCCCTAGAACAACAAAAATGGGTGACTAAACTCTTTGGATATGATTATGAGATCATTTATAAGAAAGGAAAAGACAATGTGGTTGCAGATGCACTTTCTCAAAAATATGAAGATGAAGGATCCCTTTCTTCTCTTTCATTCATTGTACCAGATTGGCTCCAATCCATTCACCAGGAATGGCTACAAGATCCTAAAAGTTCGCAGTTGATCCAACAATTGTAGTCCAATGCTCCAACTTCCCCAGGGTACTCTTGGCTCCATGAGAAACTTCGATACAGAGGCCATTTGTATTTAAGTAAACAATCAAAGCTTAAATCCACAGTACTTTATGAGCTTCATGCTACACCCACAACAGGGCACTCCGGGTTCACCAAAACCTATGACAGGGTCAAACGTTCCTTTTTTTGGGATGGTATGAAACAGGACATTCATAATTTTGTAGTTGAATGTGACGTGTGTCAACACAACAAGGGAGAAATAGTCAAATCGTCGGGCACACTACAACCACTCCCAATTCCACCTGCTATTTGGAACGATATCTCTATGGATTTTATTACTGGCTTACCCAAATCGGGAAATAAATCCATCATCATGGTGGTTGTTGATTTCCTTTCCAAGTATGCTCATTTTTTTTCCCTTCAACACCCATTTACAGTATCCATGGTGGCTCAAATCTTCATGGATCAGGTCTTCAAGCTTCATGTCATGCTGCACTCTATTGTTTCTGATCGTGACCCAACTTTCACAAGCAATTTTTGGCAAGAACTGTTCAAGATACAAGGCACATAATTGCATCTCATCACAACTTATCATCCCTAGACTGATGGCCAAACAGAAGTTGTCAACAAGTGTTTGGAAACATATTTGAGGTGTTTTTTCTCAGAAAAGAAAAATCAGTGGGCTCAATGGTTACCCCTAGCTATATGGTGGTACAACACTTCATACCATACAACTACATGCATGACTCCTTTTGAAGCGGTATATGGACATAAGACACCTTTAGTTATCTCATACTTACTGGGTGCCTCAAAGGTCCAGGTGGTTGACCTAACACTTATAGCTCGAGAGGCTATTCTCCATACCCTCAAAGAGAATTTCATCATGGCACAAAATCACATGAAGCAACAAGCAGATCAAGGTCATTCTGAATGTCAATTTGCGGAAGGGGATCAGGTGTTTCTTCAATTGCAACCTTACAAGAAAACTTCCCTCAAGGTTGAGCATTGTCAAAAGCTAGCACCCAAATTTTATGGTCCTTATACCATGCTCAAGCATGTGGGACAAGTCGCCTATCAGTTATTTTTTCCCAGCCATTCGAAGCTACATCCTATTTTTCATGTTTCATGCTTAACGAAGGTGATTGGAGCTAAGTGCCAAATTCAAACCAACCTTCCAGAGTTAGTTGAAGAAGGATCCATTTGGATACAACTAGAAGCAGTTTTGGACCAGCGTGAGCGTCGCCTACGTCAAAGAACCATCAAGGAAGTGCTAGTCCAGTGGAAACATACAACTCCAACAGACGCCACTTGGGAACTAGCTATCATTCTGCAACAATTTTCTCATCTCAAGCCTTGAGGACAAGATTGTTTTTAAGGGGTTGGACATGTTAGGGTCCTAACCCACACATAGGTAGAACAATATATTTAGATGTAATAAAGGTCAATATTAATAAGGCCCTTTCAATCAAATATAATAAGACAGATGTAAGAATACCTAATAGAAGCTTCTGCTTCTAGAATGATCTTCCTCTAGATGCTTCTTTTTAGTATAAATAGGAGTCGAGGGTATGAGAACCCTAGCTTGGATATTATTGTAATAGAGCTCTACTCAACTGGAGGTTTCCCCCTTGAAGAGGCCCGTGAACATTCCTTTCAGATTCAAAGTGTTATTTCTGTTGTTATTCTTATATCATTTCAGTGTTATTGTGGTGAATGTTCGAGTTATATTGTTGTTATTCTGCCATTACTAGCATTTTATTTTTGTTCTGCATACATTTTATATCGGGTATATTACAAATTCCAACTGTGTAATTTCAAGAATTAAATTGGTAGTTTTTGATTAATTGTTTCCCTTGCCACAATGGACTCCCTTCGTTTATTTGTTCCTCTATACAGGGTTTGGAGATATTATATGTTTCATGTTTGATTAATATATACACGGTCTACTTCGATGATAACGGATTTCACTTCTTTATTTATTGTCACCTTCTCTATTTTACAAATGAAAATTAAATGCATGGATATATGAAATTAATGATGGGCCCTTTCTATTTTGTGAGGGTACCCATCAATCGGTTTTGGGTCCACTCCTCCTCCTCCCGGATCGTGGATAGATTGTATCACAAGGAACAAAAGGCGATCTGGGTTTTCATCGTGGCTCAAGATAAGTATTGTCCTTGAATTATTCTTATTGTTTGATCTCCATAGAATTAAAATGCTAGAACAGTTTACTAAACCCTCATTTTACATCATTTCCAGGTTGTGCAAGTTTGATGTAATCGAAAGGAGACATCTTATTCAAAAGTTTTTCGAGTTCCATGTCCTTGCACGCATTAACTTCAGTTACATACAAATTATGTGTATATTTCTTAGAGATATGTTTACAATACAAAAGGTTGTGGAGTCTCTGGTCTATGGTACTCCAAGTATAATATTTGATTAATGGTCGATTGAATACAATGGTTACTTTTTCAAGATACTGTGTATTCTACTTACTCACTATATTTTTGAGGTAATAATGAAATTATTCGGACTATTATTCTTTCTATCTATTCTTTGCAGTGTTTATGTGTATATAGATTTGAGTAACAATCCAGAATATATATATAATCCAATAGTGAATAAGAACATAACAATAGTTTACCATTTCTTTATGTATGAGAACATATTTCAAACAACCAATATTTCCAGTATTATCTAACTATGATAGGCCATAGTAAAACATGATCATACAGTCCCTTAAGAGTTGATTTCAGTTGTATATACACTGTCAATCATATTCCTAACAAATGATAACCATACATATAGCATTGACAAAAGAATACAAGTTGAGATACATATTTGAAACCTGATGCTGGAATACAAATGGAGTAGCCACGTTCCACCCAACCATAGAACAAAACAACCAAGTTCACTTGTCCTACTCAACCCCTTGCTCGACCATGATTCCATAAGGGAAAACTGAATGATCCTCCTTAGCTACAGTCACCATCCACAGATCAAAAAATACTTTGGCTCACACTATCAGTGCTCATAACAACAAATAGGTCATTTTCCCCAACATACTAAACAATGTCCCACCTCCTCCATATGTTGTTAAAATATGCATCCTTGTTCCTAGGTCTTTCCTTCCCTCATTGGGGAAATTCACATCTTTACAGATACCTGATTTTTAGGGGCTGCTAGTGGTCAAATTCCACATCAGCCACTTGTAAAAATCAACCTTGAGGTAACATAAACTTGTTCCCCACTCATGGAGTCATGGTCATCTATTTTTAACCTGGTTGTTCCATTTGTCTTATAGCATTTAATTTATTAAAAGTTTGTTGTTCACATGTGTCAAAATAAAAAAGGCTAGTTGGGAAAGTCAAATATTTTCCCAATAGTCATCAAATAATTAATTACAACAATCAAAATTCCAAATTCGTATTTGCCATAAATGAAAAATAATTTCCAAATCCGATTTTTCTAAAAATGGAAATTTATTTCAATGTTCAATTAGAATTTAATATTCTAAAATTTGAGGATATTACATTTGTATCAAAGAATCAACATAATACAAAAGGGTGCGAATAATTTTCTTCCCATCAATAGTAAAGTGTGCAATTGTCACCACTAATAAATCAGCTGGAGAAAGTACATCACCATAATATATCTCTGAGAGTACATGCGATGACTCTCTGCTACAACACCTACTAGGGCATCAGGGGACTAGGGAAAATCCCCCCTCTCCTAGATAGCACAGTGATAAAATATATATCCTCCTTAGTGGGCTGGTACCACTGATCAGGACCAACACATAAATATTTTAGATGGACATCACATCGATGGATCAACTGCACCAAGAACCCGGATTGTCCCTTCAGGGACGTATCCTCCTCATAATAATTAAGGATTCTTACATTCCTCTATAGGACTTGGGACGTTGCAGTAATAGGGAGAGGGTATTAATTCCTCTCACTCTCCCTCGCTTCCCAATATCGTACAACATTGTACGGGTAAACACTCTATTGTTGTTGTTGTTTATTCTCTCTCCACTGATGTCTTTGCATGATCAACATATAAAATACATTATCCTCATACATAAAACATAAAAAAAAAATAGTAAATGAGAAATTGATGGAAACATAACTTTCATAAAAAAAAAAAGTAAATTTCAACACCGGGGCACCCAAAATAATGTTAACCACCACCAACGGTGTGTATATTGCTTGTGAGCACCACATACAGTGCACACATGTAACATAACACACCATATGAAATTTGTTATATTATTTTATGTAGTACATTGTATAATTTTACCGCACCGGTGAGTTAAGGTTAACCAATGCACCGCCTAAAATAATAAAAACTTAAAAACCTAAAGCACTGTGAAACTATTTTTAAAAAACTTAGGCTTGCGGTGTGTAGCCTTTCCCGACATGCACTGGTGTGTTACAGGAAAGGCGACATACCACACCAATTATTTTTTAAAAATTGATAAGTACAATACTTTGGCATTTATGATCTTTTTTTTTATGGTGTTGTGTTGGGTAATCCTTAACGCACATGTGCATAAGTTTACCAACACATTGCATGAAATAATATATTTGATTTATGTGACGTCATTTAATGTAATGCCCCAGTGCGTTAACTTTATTTCGATGCACTGCAAAAAATAGACTATATTATTTTAGGAGTTGCATGAGTAAAATTACACACTGGTGCGTTAGAGTTTATAAATGCACTACCAAAAACAATTAGGCATGGTGTTTTGGTGCACCTTTTTTGGGTGCACCCTCTGCGGTGCAATTCGAATGTCAAATGACTCTAACGCACCACACCAAAAAAAATAAAAATGTGTGGAAATTTAATTGAATTTTGAAATTTAATCCTCTAAAATTTGAAATTATAAAGAAATAAATACATTTCCTAGACATTTCCATGTCGGGGAGGCATGGTTTCCACGTAATAAAAAAAAACAAATTTTGTCACTGTTTGGAAAATTCAAAAGCCATGCATTGAGAAATGGATGGAAGCAAGACACGCAAAGAAAGCATCGATGGTAGGGAGATTCAAAGAGGAAATATTTGCACCAGTGCTTGAGAGCTATACATGGCTGAAAAGGGTAACTAACAATTTCTTTTATTTAATATTGTTGCAGTGCACGATGCGAAGAATGAGGAAGACGTTACGTGCCAGACTAGGACACATGTCAAAACTTTAGTATTTAACAATTTTTCGATAGTCCTGTTGTAAATATTTGTACGAAGTACATAGGAGTTTAGAATTCTTACCATTGTTTAAGTACCTTCCATAGATTTCAAAATTCGTGAACGACACCAACTCCCGTCGGTCTTGGTTAAATGAAACAGGAGGTACCTGCATTATACACCAATATTAGAATATAATATTTAAAATAGCATATTTCAAGAACAATGGATTTTGTAAACACAATAACTCTGTTGGGTAAAGTGTAAAGACATCAAAATCTTACCATAGATAAAGAACCCGCATAGTATCCTTTAAAAATCCCATTGTTTCGAAGAATAAGCACATATAAAATGAAGGAGATTTTAGCATTCAACACAACCAATATTGGAGAATGAAATTGGTTGCAAGAACCCAAGCAATGAACTGTAGCCAAAATTCTCCAACATAGTCGAGTTCCCCTGAAGAGAAGATCTCTAAACTATCAGCTAGAAGACCACATGATTTTGGGTGCAAAGATTTCAAATACTGGGTAACGAAAGAGAGTATAGGTTATGTAAGGAGTCTATAGAGTGACGTGATTACAATATAGAACACCACATCGAAGAGTGTTATTGTACAAGAAGACATGTTCTCCTACAGAGAATGTGCGAGAAGAAGAATTAAGGTCAAAGCGATTGAACATGTGGTAATGAATCCAAACCCTTGCATTTTTCAAAAATGAAATACTCCAATAGCTGGTAGTATATTCCATTGACACTTGTTCCTTTGAACGGTTGAGATATAACCATGTGTTTCCCAAATTAAAATCCTAACAGTACAACCCCAACCTCTTCTAGATATTGACAAGTTACATTGAAAGTGGCGTATAGTAGTTACGAGCTCCATAAGTGTTGTACGTAGGAAGAGTTAATATTGGTATGTCATAAGAATAATAAATGAAATAAGTGTTTAATCTAGGTGCTAGGGTCATGAGTACCATTGTCTATATAGAAACATAAAATAATTTCCATGCTTTGTCTATACGAATTACCCATAAGAGCTAAGATTTGAAATGCGAACTTGAGTTTTCCGGTTATAAAAAGATTCGATTACTTACTATAGAACTTAATGGTTTACTTCCAAATATTTAAAACACCTCCTAACTTAAGTAATGAAGTGTTAATAATATGGGTACATTATCTTAGGCTTTGTTATTGACAAGTTGTATCCTTGTTAGCGAAATTAACACAAAAACATAGTATGAAGACTATGGACCCACATAGAATTTAAATATTGTATGTGAACTACCTTCCTTGTACAAATTTAGAGAAATTAAATTAGATAAAAGAAAAAAATTATTAGTGTATTTTGGATGTGTGACAATATGGTATCAGAGCTAAGGTTTCAACACTTGGCCTGAGTGGGCTCAACATAATAGATATTTTATATACATATAGCAGTAGGAGGTCTTACTCTTTGTTTTCAAGTAGACTGATAAGGTTTATAAATTTTATTCTCACTCATTATTTACAGGGAGAAAGGAAAATTTTCTTGTTGTATTGCTATACATGGAAGGATATAAGTTCCAATGTCAGCTGAAGGGAGTTCTCATCCCAAGCCTCGGGAGAATATCAAAAAAAAAAAAAAAATTTAATGAGGAGAATATATTTGGGTAAATTTAAATGAAAGAAGAAATGATAACCAATCAAAAATGCTACAAACACTTAAAGATATTAAGGAAGAATTACAAAGTGTGAAGGATGATAATGAGTGTATCCTAAAAGCACAACAATAATTAAATGATGTGTTGTTAAACAAATTACATGATCATGAAAATTTTAAGAACAAAGAATTTGGATCTAATGAAATTGGAAACGAAGCATGTAAACGAAAAAGAAGAAAACAAAAAACTTTGGATACTGACACTGAATCTACCAATGAGAAATTGGATAATAAAAGAAAACAAATAATTGAAGATTTGAGTTAAAGTAGTGATAGTAATAAATAGGAAAGTAAAAATAAACGAAAGTATTACGATGGAATCACTGGGGAATTTAAAAAGACAAAGCCCCTTATGTTCAATGGTGAAATTGAAATAAGAGAAGAAGTTGAAGCATGGATTTTAGGAATGAAGAAGTACTTCCAAATATAAAATTATTCTAGTGAATTAAAAGAAAAAATTACAATATATAACTTGATTGGGAAATATGATATATGGTGGCAAGATATAAAAAAAAGTAAAACATATTAAAGAACGATACGTAACTTGGAGAACTTTTAAGAAATATTTTAAAAGACAATACTTTTCAGAACAATATTAGAAAGAAAAGGCTAAGGAATTTTATGATTTAAAATTGGGAAGTATGAAAATGAAATATTCGTGCAGTAAGTTTGTAAGTTGTTGCGTTATGTGCCATATATTGTTGATGAAAAGCCAAATATTCAAAGGTTTATAAGTTGTTTACCTTATATATATATAAATAAATAATTGAGTATGATAACCCAAGAACACTCGAAGAAGCAATAAAGAAAGTGGATTTCAGTTATGAACAAAATAAAAACCAAAATATAGATGGAAAGATAAAAAGCATAATAAATTTGAACAAAAAGGTAAATG
>JZKD02S0966693.1:720505-742772 GCA_000966675.3 Picea glauca
AGGGAACAACTATAAGGGTAATAAACCTTATAATCAATCTAGGAATAAGGAAAAAGAACCAGTTATTTTTTATAATAAAAACATAACTGAAAAAGAACCTTTGAAGTGTCGGGAATGTGGTGACCCACATTATTATAAGGATTGTCTATTCAGGAAGAAAACCAACAAAAAAATGAATATTGTTTATGAATTTTCTACAATTGATGAGATAGAAAGTAACATTCCAAAAATTAGCACACCATTGGAAAATAGACAAGCAGATCATTAGACTTCCATAATGGAAGTAGAAGGTACACTAAATAATGAAACAATATGTATTTTGATCGACTCTGGTGCTAGTTTAAGTTATCTTTCACCTAGAGTTGTGAATATGTGTAAACTACAGAAAAAAATAATTTGAAAAGTCACGGTTAGTTTATCTTGCTACATGTATAAAAAGGAAGGTAATTGAATTTCTTGGCAAGTGTGAATTCTTTATGAATGATTTTAGAACACATGTTGATTTGAATATTTTTCCCTTGGGTTCATATGATTTGTTGATTGGTATGAATTGGTTATAAGAACATAGAGTGATATTAAATTGTTATAATAAGACATTTTATGTGCGGATGATAATTGTGACGTTTTTAATATTAAATGAATACCTAAGACAATTTATGTTTGTTAAATATCATTGTTACAAATGAAAAAATGTGTGCATAAAGGTTTTAAATTATATGTTGTACATGTAATAGATAACAGGGAGGAAAATAAAAAAATTAACATCACAGAGTTTCTTGTTTTAAATGAATTTAAGGACGTATTCTCAAAATAAATTTCAGGATTACCTCTACAAAGAGATATAGATTTTTCTATAAATCTAGTACCTTGCGTAGTATCACTCTCTAAGGATCCTTATAGGATGAACATCTTATAGCTGAATGAACTAAATATACAATTACAAGAATTAGTAGATAAAAAGTACATCCGACCAAGTGTGTCCTGGTGGGGAGAACCTGTAGTTTTTGTAAAGAAAAATGATGGAACTTTAATATTCTGTATTGATTATAGAAAACAAAATAAAATGATTATTAAAAATAGATATACTTTACCTCACATTGATGATCTATGCGTGTAAGAGGAGTGACGATATTTTCTAAAATTGACTTGCGTTCTCGATATCATCAAGTTAGGATAAAGGATTAAGATATTCATAGAATGGCTTTTAGAATGAGGTATAGCCACTATGAGTTTGTAGTAATGCCTTTTGGTTTAACAAACACTCCAACCTTTTTCATGTGTTTAGTGAATAATATTTTAAGTAAATACTTAGATAAATTCGTTATTGGTTTTACTGATGACATATTAGTATATTTGAAAAATGAACATGAACATGAAGAACATTTAAGAATAATTTTATAGTGTTAAGAGAACACAAATTGTATGCTAAGCTTACTAAATGTGAATTTTATAAAGATAAAATACAATATTTGGAACATGTTAAATTTCTAAAGAGGGAATTTATGTTGACCCAGATAAAATTGAAGCTATAATGGAATGACATGTTCTGTAACATTCTTCTCTACTGAGCACATGTTATGGACTTATTCTTTGAGGACAATTGCATGCAAGTGATCCGGTTATAGTAAATTGTTATTTGTTTCGACTATGGATTTTACATGATTATGTTGATGGGTTGTGATTTATTGTTACTTGATATACGTATTGACAGATGTTATTGACGAGTTTACCTGAGTGTGCAGGAAACATGACATATTTTAGATGTTGATGGCATCAATGTACCTCCTTCGACTATGGAATGAGTCATTGAGTGGATTGTATTTGGTTTGAGTATTTCATTTTACACATATGTGACATATGATTGATTACAATATAATTTTGTATATGGATCATCGACAGTGTTTTGTTAATGGATGCAAGTTGATGATCCTTGCTAATCTGACTCACATAAGGAGAAAAGGGGCCATGCACAAAAAAACCATACATGGAGGGAGAGGTGTGGCAGAGTCCCTGACACAACCTACTAGCACTCTCATCGTGGATCGAATTGTAGATTAACGATTACCTAGTTCAAGAGATCCACAATGTCGTGAGTTCATACTGAGGGAGGAATGATACAGTCGCTCAAGAATATTTCTAAGGGGCGCGCAATAAGGCAGAGTCTTTATTCCTTAGAATCCCTTAGTCTCTCAGAAGGTCAACTAAGTGGAGTGTTGACTCCAAGGGTTGGAAAAACTACCAAAACTAGTCAAAAGGCAAGTGACACCCTTGGAGAATGGGAGTGTGTATCGAACGATACGTCGTGTAATTTAAAAACTTGAGTCAATGAATCTAGGTGGCCTAGAAAAAAATGAATTGATTTTATATTTTCAGATTTAAAATAATTAATTAATGAGTAATTTTATTAATTAGAGATCCCCATAAAATTCTAATCCTATTCTAAGACAACGCCTTAGTCTAAGTTTAGTTAGGAGACTAAATTGAAATGTTAAATAAAATAAAATATTAGAGATAAATCAATCTAAATAAAAAGAGAGATAAATCTAAATATTTGATATAATTCGCATGTGTGAAAGAAAATACTAAAATGGAATTTTAAAATAATAAATAAATAAAGTATGAGACAATAGGTGTACACATAGAACAATATCTAGAGTCTAGCTACCACTAGTATAACTAGAAGAAGACTCATATTTTAACTCTAACTAATATTTAGTAAGGAGACAATCATTAAATGAGAATATGGGGAATAAAGAGAAAACTAAGACCGATTTAAGGAACACATTTGAGAAATGTGAGGGAAAATGTCTTTTAATTAAAATAAAATAAGTGATTACTTGTGTAACTTGGGGAGAGGATGACAAGTGTGAGGGTGAATAAACCTAATTTATTTAATTAAAAAGTTAATTAATTGTGCATGTGCACATGTGTCAGTGAGGAAATTCCTATAAAGAAAATGGTCTAGATGGGAAAGGGACACCCTTGTTATTGGTAAAGTTATGTTACGAAAATCATTTTGACTGGTTTTACTTGTGAGAGTTGGGATACCACGATTGATATAGAGTGGTGTCTCTACCTTGTGAGACAAGCTTGGAGCTAGAGTATTTCTGGTTTGAGTGCGCATGGCTCCTCTACGGCTAGGGGGGATAAGGGGGAAGAAGAGTAACCCTGGCATTGGTTGGGAGGTACCAATGAAGTCTCCGTGATTAGCAAGCGGGAGGAAGGAAGGAGCACTTTTGTTGAAGAACATATTCGATTTTATCGTATTCGGTTACAATATTCTTATTTGAGTTTTGAAATTATTTTTGTATATATATTCTCTAGAAATATTGTCGTAACTGTATTTTATTTCATATATTGAATTGGCAAATTCTTGATAGATTTTTTTGTAATAAAATAATTTCTGGAATGTGACTTCATTTCATTTTATCAACTAAGGAATTGGAAAATTCGTGTTAGTTCCTTTCCCATATTGCCAATCCTTTTGATTATATTGTGTGTTGTTGTCTGATATTTCCTTTTGGTATTGTTAGAAACTATTGAATCACTACTAATAGATTCATATATCTAGATACATTTTTTTTTTATTGCTACTATTTGCATGCATTGCAAAACTTAAATTTAGTAATCAATTCCTTTTATTTGCAATTGGATGCATTTTGGATATTCAATATGTTTTGGAATTTCTTGTTGACTATCCTTTCATTTTTGTAAACCATTTTTTTTTCTTACTTGACCACTGTTAACTTTTCATCTATTGAATATGTTAGAAATATATTTATTTTTGTATAATGATTGGTACCCATCATACAAGTGGGATATAAACTAGGCAAATTCCTCAAGAAATGGATAATCCTTGCATTTACTAATGTGAATTGCATTTTCTGAGAACAAACTATGTTTTACGATGTTGTCAAATATTAGCATTGAGTCTATTTTCCTTCTGCATTTCAATGGGTTGAATTGGTAATTGTGTGGTTTTATTATTGATGCTTGTTATTCAATTTCAACATGGATTTTGAGAAGGGTAAAATCATGTACAATTTTTATTTCCATTTTCGTATTTCAATAGAAAAACGATAGGAGGCGTTAATTATTAAATGTAAGTCTACGAGTTATTGTTGGGTGAATTTCGTGTGTAATGTATAATTCGAATCTAAGTTGAATTCTATGATTTAAAATTTTCCTATGATTTTTAAAATTTGTAACTTTGCATAACCTATGAATTACTAACTGGAGTATTCGTTTTTTTGTTTCATATCCTTGAACTTTTATGGATCCATATTGTGGTATTATAATGGTACATTGTATAATGAATTGTGAGTCTTGATGTTAGTATTACTGAGTATTCTTGTAAAGCAACTTTTATATTTGAAGTTGAACCTTTAAAAAAAATATATGCATGTTAGGATTTATTTTGGATGTGAAACTGAGGCTACAACAAATAAATGAATTTCATGAGTTCCTCTGTAATTAATATAATTTCCTTTCTTGGAGATTAACCATTTTTTATTTCATCTTCATTGCATGTTGATTTTATTCGAATTTATCAAAAATTTAGTTTCCTTTTAAGGTCTGGAACAAGTGTTGGATCAAGTGACATATCAGGTGTCATTTCAGATGTTGGATCAGGTGTCGGAATAGGTGTCAGATCCAGGATTTGATTAGGTTTCGTATGGAAACGTATCTTCTAAAAATAGCAGTGTTACTTAACCTGTTCGTGTATAGATTATCCATTTCGAGTTAGCTGATATTAGTAATGGTTTTTCATTGTTTCTAAAATAGTGGTAACATTCGCAGAGCTAACTATGAGAGTGGTGATTTCATGATTGAATTTATTGTATTGTCCTAGACACATTCACTCATCTTTTACCTATCATTGCCCCTTCCTGACAGAACATGCGTCGAATTTATTATCCCTTCCTCTAAGGATATACAATTAATAAAATCATTTTTGTTGCACGTTGAATTTAATTTAAATTATCAGAAATTGTTGTTGGATCCAAGACCAAATTAAGTGTTAGATTGAGGTATGTATTGAGTGTCAGATTAAATTCTGGAATGAGTGTCATATTAAGGTTTGTAACAAATGTCATATTTTTCTGCACACCAGATCAAGGGTTGGGTAGATTCTATAACTCCTTCCTTGTCTCTTTACTATAGAGATGTAATTTAGCATATGAATAATTTTATTGTTAATTTAGATTGGGTCTTCCTAAATTCTTAAATGCATTTGTGATTTAATTTTGAGTTCTTTACTTATTGTTTAAATAATACTTGGATTTTCTTAATTTTAATGGATTGTAAGTTAGTAATGAGTTATTTATATATTGTTAAAAGGGCATGGCTCTTACTTTAATTCTTTTAAATGGATATGTATGGCAACTTGACTTCTATCATTTACGTATTATGAATGATCTTCTTAAAAGTATTTATTTGGGATAAGTAAGTGGGTATAGGATGCCTCGTTATTTTTTTTAATATGTTTTTGGATCTTCTTGGTTCCTTTAAATGGGTTTGCAAAGTGGCTTGAATTCTTATCCTTTCTTTTAATATTTTCTTATATTTTTTAAAAGAATACTTAAAGTAGTGATAAATCATTTATGTGTTACTTAAGAAGATTTTCTCTTCATATGGATCCCATTGTATATGTTATCACTCTAGGGAACTCTCCTAGGCTGTAAGTCAGACATGCCTGGTAACTTAATCTTTTTGGAAACTATTTTTTTTAATAATTGATGTGGGTTTGGATCAATATGAATATATAAGGGCTAGAGTGTGTCTTTAAGACTGTCTAGTAATATCAAATATTATGAGGCCATCTAAGAATGTAATCAGACAAGGATTAATCAAATAGGACAGAAGATAGTTGCTTGAACTAGATTATACTCATATAAAACAATAACCACAATGGGTTTAGAAACTAAGGCAATAACTTATTATCTTTAACTTAATCAATCAAGTAGTGAGATGATAGTCACATGTAAATCGAATATGCATAAATAAATAAATCATTCACTCATAAGATATCATAGAAGAGAGAAGAAAGGTTTGAAAACATAGATGAAGGAAGCTTGCAATCTTTCATATATTAAGAATAAGTCTCATTAATAGTAGCAGCATATAGAAACCAAAATCAAACCCCGTGTTCATCTTTAGTTTCCATGTTTATAGCCTTTACAACACAGTATCTAGATCCTGAATTAATGGGTCAGATATGCCTAAAATAGAAAGTCAAAACTAACTTGCAAAAGATAAGGAATGATCCTCAAAATGAGGTCAATCCCACATTTCATGGTATTCATATCTTGTAGAGTCCTTGTGAAGTGCAGAATAGCCTTCCAAGGCTGATTGAGGACTCTTCCAAGAGATAAAATTCGAATTTGTTGAGATGTGAAAAAAATCCCAATTTGTTGCCACCAAAATAGGTGCCAAAACCAACTTGGCTACATTTGTTAATCCTTATGCATCAAAAATGGATCTTAAAAATGAATATATAATTCATCATCCATCCATCATGAGTGTTTTCAAATGATTTGGATCGGAAAAACCTCGATTGTGCAAAATTTAGCTTCCTCTGTCCAGTTACAGGTTTCAGTGGTTAACATAGAGGACTTTTGGGTGTGTTATCTACCGAAAGATCTGCTTTTAATGGTTAATGAATAGTCGTCCTGTTTCTCTAAACCACCAAAAACTTAGCTTTGTCAAAACTTCAAAATTTGCAAAAATGATTACCTGTATGCTTTGCTGAGTGTTCAAGGTCTTTTGGACGATGTAGCCCTTCCTCGTGCAGATATGAGAACTTCAACTTGCTATGTGGAAGACTGTGGTATATCTACCATTGTTGTAGCTAACTCGACTAGAGTTTCCAAACCTATTTTCTCCTGTGTTGGAGGTTGAGAATATTTTAATTTCAACCTCATAATTCTAAGCTGCCTGTACAGCTTCATGTTCTCCCTTATCAGCACCCTGTTCCTGTCCTTGATTTTATCATGCTTTTCCTTGAGACTTTGGTTCATGTTGAAAAGTTCTGCATTTCTTTCAGTCAAGTCTATATTTTCCTTTTTAATAAATCTTTCTAAGACTTCCATCTCATAGATTTGTTTGAGAAGTTTATTGATTTTCTGAGCGTTAGATGCTTTAGGCTTGCTTGAAGAGGCTTTTGCTAATGGTTGAATGTGTTCATCTGGAGGAGTTGGTGAGGGCAGGTTGGAATAATATTCTGCAACTTGCTCAGCCTGTTCATCACCTTGTGACTCTGCGAACTCCTGCTCTGGCTCTGAGTCACTGTATGGTAAGTTTAAAGGGTTACCTCTTTCAGTAAGGTCCTTGGTCTGCTCACCCTCAAACTGTAACTTTCTTTTGGTTCTTTTTCTTTTAGCAGAGGATGATTTTTTCGGCTCTCTTGGTGGTGAGATAGCCTTCCTCTTTCTTAGGATTCTCTTAGGGGTGAGAGACTTCTTAGCAATGGACTTCTTCCCCTTTTCATCCTATTCAAAATTGGTTTGGAACTCATTCCAAAATAGGAAATAGTTCCAGTCTACTTGTTTCTTCTTCAATGACTCTTTAATAATAAGTGTAATCAAACCCTGGTGTGACAATCTGCTCGCCACCTTGGTAGGATTTGCCTTGACTTGTCTGGCCATTTTTGTGAGAGCTTTGTGTAGGTAGAAGGGAAAATTGATGGGAGACCTTCCTGTAAAATGATTCAATAACTTGAAGTGATAAAAATGACTTTGTTGTATCTAACTACATAGGTGATATAGACAAAGATTTTCTTCAGGAGAGATTGCCACTTAGGTTCCAGATAAGACATTGGTATGTCTTTTTTCCATGTAATATCCTTGTGCAAAGGTTGTAGGTAGGATCTAAATTCAATGTTTGAAGGCAAAGTTGATATGAACCAGCAATCCTTTGTTCTAGGGAGACCAGTGAACTCATCTATGGATGTCTCATTGACCACAAATTTCTCTTTTCCCATTGTTTTTTCTCTTCCATCATATGAGATAGCAAAGGATTCAGACACTTGTTGGTGGAACTCCACTAGTTTTTCACAGTATGCATAGACTCATGCTTGCTTGAAGAACTCAACCACCTTAGGGTGAGCCTAAAGGTACAAAACCCCATCCAATTCATCCCTTAGAACTGGGCTTGCTTTTGGCATTTAGTAATTGTTGACCTGTACCTGTGACTTAGGAAAATCTTCGTGACAGGGGAACAAAGACTCTATGATTTAGGGTGACAGGGAGTATGACTTAGAGTAAAACAAATGAGACAGGGTGACTTAGAGTTCTGATCTCATAGCTCAATCACTAACCGAATTTAGACAACAGACAGACTCAATACAAGCTAAAAATTTCGAGTTTCGGTGAGATGTACAATTAAATTGAAACAGTATGGGATTTGAACTACCTGATGACTCAACTTGGCTTGATTGGTATGACAATTGGCTTGATAATGATCTACTGAACTCAAACTCCACTCGACAATCACCACAAAAAATGGGATTATGGTCTCTGAATATGCGTTTGCTTGATGAAATCACGAGCTCAAGACTGTCACAATGACTCTCGGATTCGAATTGATAATTAATGGAATCAAAACAAAGATTAATCGGGGTCATAATGGATCTGTTTCCTCATGACTAGAGATAGTGAGGGGCTATATGACTAATCATTTCTGTTAGTCGGGAATCACACATGAGTTTTTGTTTCTCTGTCGAGCATTAATTCTAAAATGACAAATGTAGTTAAAAAAGGACAACATGGTATCAATCTTCGAATAGATGCAATAATATTGTGCATAACTTACCACCTCCATGGAATTTTGGCAGTTATGTCTTCATGATTACACCAATTGACAGCTAGCTCGTGCAAAAGCACGGACTTTTAATTTTTTCCATGGAAATCTTTTCGGTGGTTAACTAGGTCTTTTCTTTCCCCCTTAACTACCGAGAATGAAGGTTTTCGGTGGTTAATGAGCACTTTTCAGGCTCGCCTAAACCACCAAAACCTAAGATTCTTTCTTTTTCTTGAAAAAACCAAATCAAAAGTTCTTTCCAAGTTTATTTACAAAAAATAGACTCTCTAACATACCTAAAGAAATTTTCAAATAAATTTTTTGACCACAGTCTATCACCTAAAAAGAAAAATCTCCATCAATTTATTTGAGGAGATAACACATGCTCCTATTGGGGATGAAGACCTCCTTTTGAGGTTTCAAGAACCACAGACCAATGCCTTTCCTGAAAAAGAAAACTTAAAACTATCTGCTAGTGTTTCCATTGGGCATGGAGTTATTCTATAAAAATAAAGAATGAAAATAAAATTACAATGACAAGGCTTCACAACCTTAGACAAAATAGAGTTTTAGAAATCACCCATTGACTGGGCCACCGAACATTTCTTCACCTCCCAGACTTTGCAGAATGAATGTGTTGTTGTGCTGTACTTGAGTTATCATGAAAGAGTCAGTCCACAAAGAATCGAACTTGTTATGTTTGCCTTTATCCTATCTAAGGGAGTCCCATTTCAAAACCCAATCACCAACCTGGAAATTATCTACCTTTGCCTTCCCATCAAAGGTATCCTTGATCCTCTTTTGATGAGCCTTTGATTTTTCTACCAACTGTTCGTGGACCTGCTACAGTTCTACCAAATCGAGCATTCTTCTTACCATATCATTTGACTCAGTTTGCTATTCCTGAAAGTATCTAGCCACTGGTAAAATTAATTGAACAGGAAAAATGGCATCAGTACCATAGACCAATTTTAATGGAGAGGTTCCTATAGACTTTTTGATAGTTACTCTGTTTTCCCACAGAGGAAATTTTAGTTTAGAATCCCAATTCTTTTTGTTCTCCTCTAACAACTTTCTGATGATTCTGATTAAGCTCTTATTGGATGATTCGGCCAGGCCATTACCTTGAGCGTAGTAGGGTGTTGAATGTACCAACTGGATTCCCATTGATTCACACATGTCGACCAATGTGTCGGCTTTGAAAGTTGTTGCATTATCTATTACCATCCTTTTGGGTTATCCAAATCTGCTCAAGATATTTTCATAAAGAAACTTCATGACAACCTGGTGAGTGGAAATCTTGGTGGGAATTGCCTCTATCTATTTTGTAAAATAATGTGGCTACTAAGATCCACTTATGTTGACCACTGGACAAAGGATTTATCTCACCTATAAAATCTAAACCCCACTGATGAAAAGGGCCATTCACTACTATAGGTCTCAAGGGAAAATATTTTACCTATTGTTTTCCCTTTGAATCTTTGAAATTTATCACAATCTTTGACGAAGGCACACACATTTGAGAAAATAAAAGGCCAATAGTACCCAGCCCTTAGAATTTTATGAACTGTGGTCTTCCAGTAATGATGACCTCCACAAACACTTGAATGAAACTAATGTATAACTTCCACTGACTCTTCTTTGTCTAAATATATGAGTAGTAAACTAGCAGGGTCTTTCCAATATAAAAGATTATTGTAAATGCAAAATTTGATGGCTTTGAGCTTAAGGGCTCGGACTTGAGTCATGCTGAGTTCAGGAGGAACCTCTATCTTTTGTAAATAATGTATAATACCTCAGTACCATTCACAAGAAGACAAATGCTCCACCACCTGTTGATTTTAATGTTGTCCTTCTGCTGCCACCTCCGTCTGCAAATTTGCTGAATTTTTCCCTATGAAATTTATGTCCAAAAGCTCATGGTTTTCGTCCGTTAAAATCTTAGCAAGGCCTTGGCCTTTTACCAATTTGGTGGGCTTCACTTCAATGTTGAACTAGATCAACTTTTCAATCCATTTAGCTCTCTTTCCATCAATATCAGGCTGAGTCAAAACATCTTTCACGGAGGGTGAAGGAACATAGGCAATGACTTTTGAGTGGAGGATATAAATTATGAAAGATTTTAAAGATTTTATGAGAGCATAGGCTTGTTTTTCAATAGGATCATACCTTATTTCAGCATCTCTGAGTGTTTTGCTGAAGAAGGCAACTAGGTGATCCATATTGTCATCATCGTTCTATAGAAGGACTGCTGCCACTGTGTCATAAGAAGCAAAGGAAAAAATGTAGAAACTCTTGCTGTAATACGGACTGATCAGAGTCGGGGATTCCATGATAGACTGTTTGATATCCTAAAATGAATTCCTTGCGTTGTTTGTCCATTTTATCTCAGACCCCTTTTTCAACAGACATGTTATGTGTTTTACTAGCTCGACAAAATTTGGAACAAGTCTTCTAAAAAAATTAATCTTACCAAGTAGTGATTGAATATCCTTTTTCGACCTTGGTAAGGATAGCCTCTGAATTGATTCCACCCGAGATGGATCAATTTTTACGCCTTCTGCTGAGACAATGTGGCCTAGGAGCTTGCCTTTCTTGAGAGAAAAATGGGACTTTTTGGGATTCAATGAAATTCCGAACTCCCTGCACTTCAGAAAAATGATTTTTAAATGCTTTAGATGGTCTTCATGACTGCTGGAATAAACTGTGATGTCATTAATATAGATGAGCACAAACTTGTCCTTCTCACCCACAAAAGCTATTTCCATGGCCCTTTGAAACGTGGCCCCGACATTCATTAATCCGAATGACATTTTGGTGTACATAAAGGTACCCCAAGGAGTAGTAAAAGTAGTCTTCTCTTGGTCATCAGGATGGATATAAATCTGGTTATAGCCAGAAAAACCATCTAGGAAAGACATAACAGTAGCCCCTGAAATTCTTTGTAGCAAATGTTCCATATTAGGTGGGGGATAGTTATCTTTCTTAGAGCATCTGTTTAGGTTTCTAAAGTCCACACATAACCTGACCTCACCATTTTTATTTCTCAATATTACTAGATTTGCAATCCATTTAGAGTATCTCAAAGGGATTATGATCTTAGCATCAAGAAGCTTTTTGATTTCTCTTTCAATCACAGGAAAAAGAAGAGGAATGATAGGTATGAGATTTTGTTTGAAAGGGATGGTGTCCTTTTCAAGTGTGATCTTATGTTGAATGATCTCAGGGTCATAATTTTTCAGATCACTATATTTCCAAGAAAAAACATCAGAAAATTCTTTCAAAATGCTGCAATATTCAGACTTTTGATCAATAGTCAATTCAGATGACAGATTTATGAATTTAGGTTGGCTTTCGCTTCCTATGTTGTGCTCATGAACACCAAGATCTTTCTCCTTCTTATCTGGCTTGAAGGGGACATCGTTATGATCAAATAGCTTTTCAAGAGGTACCAAACCCCAAGGTATATAATTGTTAGGTAGTTGAACAATATCATGCTGACCCAATTTTTGTTTTAGCTTAGGCTTATGGGATTCCTCTATATTTAGATTTTTCTGGTCGACATGCATATCAGAAAATTCATCTACCACCCAGAGAAATCTATTAAGTTCATCATCATCTTCAAAAACTTTTCGGTATTTAATATCATTGGGCAAAGATGGCCTATATTTGTCATAATTGAGCCTGGGAGGCATGGGAGGAATAAACATGCTGGCTTAAACAAAAAGGGAATCCACAAGATGATTCATATCTCTGGGTATATAAGAAATATCAAAAATGGAAAAAGAATCTCTAATTTTCCATACCTCATCCCTGTAGGCTTTCAATCTGACATGATTTGCTTGGAAAGTATTGTTTACTTGTTGTATGATGAGATCTGCATCTCCAAACACCTTTAATTCTTTAATCCCCATATCCTTGGTTGTGTTTAAGCCGAATAGAAAATCCTCATACTCTGTTATATTGTTATTAGTTTTGAAATCAAGCTTAAAAGACAAATGCATAGCCTTTTCCGAAGGAGAAATCAAAACTACCCCTGCACCTGCTGAATGTTTGGTACTGGAACCATCAAACTACATGGTCCAAACTAGAACACCCTTTTCATCAGTTTGTTGTTCAGTGGGCTTCACAAGCTGCAAAGGAGTTGATTGAGAATCATCTATTTGAAGAATACATGAGCCAAAGTCTGTGTCTACAACATAGATAGGATGATTTACAGAATGTTTTGCATCATTGATGATGTAGGCAAGTTGATTCTCTATGTAAAGTCTTTTTAGCTCTCCTCCAAACATCGGGATAGTAGCATATGAAAGATCCATCTACAAGGTACCCCCTAACCTTTTGCTCCATGGACTTGACAAGAGGAGTCTGAACTTGGGTTTGATATCAACAACCACGACATCCATTACCATGCTTCTCATTGGCAATTGGGCAAGGTTTATAACAAGGTCTTTTATGAGGCCAAGGCATCTGACTTTCCTAGAGTCAAAAGAGAAGAGATCATGATATGGTTTGGTGACCTCAAGCCCAAGCTYRTCCATCACTGCTTTGGGCATAAGATTATGTGATGCTCCTGAATCAAGCAAGCAGTTGTGAAGGATCTTATCATGAACATTTAGGGATATATAGAATGGTGGACAAGAATCATCTCGGTCTTCTATCATAGACCCTATAGTTATTGTTGGCTTGTCATCTTGTAATTTTACAAAATTAGTAGATGAATAGGTCTTTGGTTCAAGGGACTTCAGGATGGCAGACTTGAAAATTTCATTCTTCATAAGCTCAGTCAATGGCATAGCTATTTTTACTTTCTAAATTTATGATTCGAAATTGAAAGAGTATGATGATTTGTCAGAAGTTTTTACCTCATTAGAAGGAGCTCTAAGGATAGCTTGTTCCTTGACTTGGGGATGAGATTGCTTCTGCTGTTGTTTTGCAAAAATAGGGGTCTGCTTTATAGGAGCAACAAGCTACTTGGCAACAACTTATTTCTTCTTCACAGGAGTAGTGGGAAATGGTTTAGGGGCAACATTTTTTTTATCTTAAACTATAACCTTGTTGATTATCCATCTGATAGATAGATTCTTCAATGCTTGCCTCATGAATTTCCTGATCCATCAGGACTTCTTCATAATCTACTTGTGTAAAAAAAGGAGGAATCATTTTCGTCACCAAAACAATTTATGTCATCTCCTTATTCAACTTCATCATGAGATATCTATTGTTCTTCTTCTAGGATTGCATTTTGGAAAGGGGGTTTGATTCTCTGATCATCAACTTCATTCTTGTCTCTCTGAAGGATCTGGACTTGTTGATTGTTCCTTATGTAAGGGAAAGCATTTGGATTTCTAGGGACAAAATCATTTGGCTCTTTTGTCCTTGTTGGTTGTTGGTTCTGAATATTCAATTTTGACATTTTAGATGTCAAGTTGTCCAACATCTTGGCCATCTTTTCCATTTTGCTATTAGAAAAAAAAAGGGGGATCAACATAAAACTTCTTTCTCTCAACCTTTCCTTTGAGTTTCTAAGGTGCATAATATTTGATTTGACTTCGAGGGTAGCATCTTTCATTAAAGAAAGTGTGGTTGATCTTCTTTATCTAAGGATTAGACAAAAATCTAGATCAAAAGAAATAGAAAATGTGATCTTTGCTGATGCATCACTTGGCCTGATATCTGAAAGGATATTTCCAAACATTCTATTAAATCTTTTGATGAAGTCTAAGACCGACTCCCCATCTTCTCTTCTTAAGTTTTCGAATTCAGAAATTTAATATAGTAGATCTCTTCTTTATCCCCGGTGTTTTAAGAACACCTCATCTAGTTGCTCAATACCTATCATTGAATTTTTCGATAGCTCTTTGAACCACTTTTGGTCTTGGCCATCCAAACTCTGCACAAAAACTTTGGTCCACACATCTTCTTCTGAAATGTTAATATTTTCAGCATAAGCATAAAAAGCTTCTATATGTTCTTCGGCAGTATAATCCCCATCTCTAGTAAACTTTGGAATATATTTATGATAATCTCCAGTTGGCATGGCGGATAAGAGATTGGGAGAAAAAAGTGGAGCATACCTATTTGCTAAGATTTGTTCCATCTTGGTTAAAGGGACAACCATGGCAATCTTGGGGGTTGATACAGAGGAAGAATTTTTAGGAGATGAAAGTTGAGATGGGATATCTGAGTTTAAACACAATGATTGTTTCACTTCACTTTGAGAAAAAATTTCAAAAATGGGTGGAAAATAAGAGGCCTTGTAAAACTGACCAAGCAATAAGGCTAATATTTCTTCTCCCTTAGAGGACAGATCATGTAAAATATCTTTGAGAACAGACAAATTAGTATGAGTATAGAAAACACCCTCTATAGGCTTTGTGGGTGAGGAATTCAAAGAAGAAGAAGAAGAGGTTTCTTTTTCCGAGGGGACCCTGTAATTACCTCTTTAAGGTTGGATGTAATATCATGCTAAAAAACAGAGTCTATAACATTAGAGGAAAGTGATGGCTCCTCAACCTTCAATTTTTCAGATACAATTTCAATTTCCTAAGAACTATGAGTTTCAGCAGCAGAGGATTCAACTAGAGGTCTTTTAGATATGAAAGAGGAAGTGTTGGTTTGAATACCTAGATTTGATGTCTTTGCAGATTCGGAAGCCTATCTTTGTAAAGCCTTTCCCCTACTGATGATCTTCTCAGGGTCTGGAACTGATGCTGCTAGTGGGCCTTCTTGGTTTGCCCTGGTGTGAGCTCTTTTCGGAGCCACTTCGTTTCAATGGAGTCACTAGATAGATGATTACAAACCAAATTATGTCCAGGCTTTGTCTATCATCAAAGATGGATCTATGTCATCTCCCAAGGAAGATGAACATCAATCTCCTCTCCCCGGCAATGGCACCAATTTTGTTATCACTCCAGGGAACTCTCCTAGGCTGTAAGTCAGAGATGCCTGGTAACTTAATATTTTTGGAAACTATTTTTTTTAATAATTGATGTGGGTTTGGATCAAGATGAATATCTAAGGGATGGACTATGTCTTTAAGACTATCTAGTAATATCAAATATTACGAGGCCTTCTAAGAATGTAATCAAACAAGGATTAATCAAATAGGACAGAAGATAGTTTCTTGAACTAGGTTATACTCATATAAAACAATAAGCACAATGGGTTTAGAAACGAAGGCAATAACTTATGATCTTTAACTTAATCAATCAAGTAGTGAGATGACAATCACATGTAAATCGAATAAGCGTCAATAAAGAAATCATTCACTCATAAGATATCATAGAAGAGAGAAGAAAGTTCTGAAAACATAGATGAAGGAAGCTTGCAATCTTTCATATATTAAGAATAAGTCTCATTAACAATAGCAACATATAGAAACAAAAATCAAACCCCGTGTTCATCTTCAGTTTTAAGCTTTATATCCTTTACAACACAGTATCTAGATCCTGAATTAATGGATCAAATATGCCTAAAATAGAAAGCCAAAACTAACTTGCAAAAGATAAGGAATGATCCTTAAAATGAGGTCAATCCCACATTTCATGGTCTTCATATCTTGTAGAGTACTTGTGCAGTGCAGAATATCCTTCCAAGGCTGATTGATGACTCTTCCAAGAGATAAAATTTGAATTTGTTGAGATGTGCAAATAATCCCAATTCATTGCCACCAAAATAGGTGCCAAAACCAACTTGGCTACCTTTGCTAATCCTTATTCATCAAAAAAGGATCTTGAAACTGAATATATAATTCGTCATCCATCCATCATGAGTGTTTTCAAATGATTTGGATCGGAAAAACCTCGGTCTGTGCAAAATTTAGCTTCCTCTGTCCAGTTACAGGTTTCGGTGGTTAACATAGAGGACTTATGGGTGTGTTATCTACCGAAAGATCTACTTTTTGTGGTTAATGAACATTCATCCTGTTCGCCTAAACCACCGAAAACTTATCTTTTTCAAAACTTCAAAATTTGCAAAAACGATTACCTTGATGCTTTGCTGAGTCTTCAAGGTCTTTTGGATGATGCAACTCTTCCTCGTGCAGATCTGTGAACTTCAACTTTCTATGTGGAAGACTGTGGTATATCTACCATTGTTGTAGCTAACTCAACTAGAGTTTCCAAACCTATTTTCTCCTATGTTGGAGGTTAAGAATCTTTTAATTTCAGCCTTATAATTCTAAGCTGCCTATACAACTTCATGTTCTCCCTTATCAACACCCTGTTCCTGTCCTTGATTTTATCATGATTTTCCTTGAGACTTTGTTTCATGTTGAAAAGTTCTGCATTTCTTTCATCCAAGTCTCTATTTTCCTTTTTAATAACTCTTTCTAAGACTTCCATCTCATAGATTTGTTTCAGGAGTTTATTGATTTTCTAAGCCTTAGATGCTTTAGGCTTGCTTGAAGAGGCTTGTGCTAATGGTTGAATGTGTTCATCTGGAGGATTTGGTGAGGGTAGTTTGGGATAATCTTCTACAACTTGCTCAACCTGGTCATCACCTTGTGTCTTTGCTAACTCCTGCTCTAGCTCTGAGTCACTGTATGTTATGTTTAAAGAGTTACCTCCTTCAGCAAGGTCCTTGGTCTGCTCACCCTCAAACTACAACTTTCTTTTGGTTCTTTTTCTTTTAGTAGAGGATGCTTTTGTCGGCTCTCTTGGTGGTGAGATAGCCTTCCTCTTTCTTAGGCTACTCTTAGGGGTGAGAGACTTCTTAGAAATGGAATTATTCCCCTTTTCATCCCATTGAAAATTGGTTTGGAACTCATTCCAAAATAGGAAGTAGTTCCAGTCTACTTGTTTCTTCTTCAATGACTCTTTAATAATAAGTGTAATCAAACCCTGGTGTGACAATCTACTGGCCACCTTGGTAGGATTTTCCTTGACTTGTCTGGCCATTTTGGTGAGATCTTTGTGTACATAGAAGGGCAAATTGACGGGAGACCTGCCTATAAAATGATTCAATAACTTGAAGTGACAAAACATGACTCTGTTGTATCTACCTTCACAGGTGATATAGACAAAGATTGCCTTCAGGAGAGATTGCCACTTAGGTTCCAGATAAGACATTGGTATGTCTTTTTTCCATTTAATATCCTTGTGCAAAGCCTGTAGGTAGGATATAAATTCAATGTTTGAAGGAAAAGTTGATTTAAACCAACAATCCCCTATTCTAGGAAGACCAATGAACTCAGCTATGGCTGCCTCATCAACCAAAAATTCCTCTTTTCCCACTGTTGTTGCTCTTCCATCATACGAGATAGAAAAGGATTCAGACACCTGTTGGTGGAACTCTGCCAGTTTTTCATAGTATGGATAGAATCCTGCTTTCTTGAAGAACTCGGCCACCTCAGGGTGAGCCTCAAGGTACCAAACTCCATCCAATTTATCCCTTAGAACTGGCCTTGCTTTCAGCATTTAGTAATTGTTGACTTGTACCTATGACTTAGGAAAATATTCATGCCAGGGGGACAAAGACTCTATGATTTAGGGTGACAGGGAGTATGAATTAGAGTAAAACAAATGAGACAGGGTGACTCAGAGTTTTGAACGCATAGCTCAATCACTACCCAAATTTAGACAACAGACTGACTAAATACAAGCTGAAAATTTCAAGTTTCGGTGAGATGTACAATTAAATTTAAACAGTATGGGATTCAAACTACCTGATGACTCGACTTGGATTGATTGGTATGAAAATTGGCTTGATAACGATCTGCTGAACTTGAACTCTACTCAGCAATCACCACAAAAAATGGGATTATGGTCTCTGAATATGCGTTTGCTTGATGAAATCACAGGCTCAAGACTGTCACAATGACTCTTGAATTTGAATTGATAATTAATGGAATCAAAACAAAGATTAATCGGGGTCATAATGGATCTGTGTCCTTGTGACTGGAGATAGTGAGGGGCTATATGAATAATCATTTATGTTAGTTGAGAATCACACATGAGTTTTTGTGTCTCTATCGTGCCTTAATTCTGAAATGACAAATGTAGTTAAAAAAGGACAACATGGTATCAATCTTCGAATAGATGCAATAATATTGTGCATACCTTACCACCTCCATGGACTTTCGGCGGTTATGTCTTTATGATTACACCAATTGACAGCTAGCTCGTGCAAAAGCACAGGATTTTCATTTTTCCTGTGGAAATATTTTCGGTGGTTAACTGGGTTTTTTCTTTCCCTCTTAACTACCAAGAATGAAGATTTTCGGTGGTTAATGAGCACTTTCTAGGCTCGCCTAAACCACCAAAGCCTGAGATTCTTTCTTTTGCTTGAAAAAACCAAATCAAAAGTTATTTCCAAGTTTATTTACAGAAAATAGACTCTCTAACATACCTAAAGAAAGTTTCAAATAAATTTTTTGACCACAGTCTATCACCTAAAAAGAAAAATCTCCATCAATTTATTTGAGGAGATAACATGATATATAAATTAGCATTGAATCTTTATGATTGTACTTCCACTTATGATTATTATTATCTTTATGTTGATTCTCTTACTTAATTGTTCTTGGCTATTTCATGAAAGATTTATTAAGTATAGTGGATTATACTAGTGCACCCTGGTGAATTGATGGTTAAGTATGGTTGATAAATCCAGTATTGATTTGTGGTTTATGATTGGATTAATGAGATATAGATATCTCCTTGTTCCTCATAATGGTCGCCACTGCTGAGACCTTAAGTGGTCAAAATCAATCGGATGAATCATGGACTTGAGCATTTCTTATGTGTCTTGGAGGTCCTAACCCTGCAGAATAGGTTGGGTGGATAGCTTCCTTATGTTATCTTTATAAGATACAATTGATTGAATAATAGTGATGTTGCTTTCAGTTGATTGTGATAAAATTGATTGTGTATATATTAATATATGTTATGATGCATTTTCACTTGTACTAACATTTGTTCAAATTAAATTTGTTTAAATGTTTTGTACATCACTAATTTTTGTCGTATTAGAGAGGACGTTACATATGGTATCAGAGCAGGTTCAACCCTACGAATTTTGACCATTACGCCTTCCCTTGTGTTAAACTTGTGATTAAAACAATATTGCTAATTAAAATTTGAAATTTCTCCATGCATCTAATCATGGTTAGAGGGCGTTGTGGAGGTAGAAAATGTGTTTATAGGGGAAGATATGTTATGCCTCTAGAAGCATCCACGCTAGAGGGGTCTAAGCCCCAAGTAGAATAACAATTCATTGAGGAGGAGTAGGTTGTTGTGAGAGATGTTGTTGGTTTGATGAGATCCTTTCAGAGGATTTCAGAGGCCTTGATTAACTGATTGGATAGAGATGAGGGCAGGGCATATATACCCAATGAGGATTCACAATGAGCTCCAGCTAGTAGTGTTAGCATACACAAACAACTCGAGAAGGTGAAGTTTCCCGAGTTGATGGTTGCCACGGATGGCTCGGCCACCAAGGCATGGTTGGAGAACGTGGATATGTGCTTCACACTTCGTGACTACACCTACAACATGAAAGTATGCATGGTGGTCATTCAGATCAAGAGGAGTTTTCTTCTATAGTGGAAGACGCTCCTACCTCAACTAAATGTGGTCATCGAAGACGTTTCATGGAGATGTTTAAGGAACAGTTCTGGGAGAGGTATTTGTTAGAGTAATTCATTGAGTTCCATCTCAATGGGTTCAATGCCTTATGACAAGGTGGTCATATGGTGCCAGAGTATGAGGCCAGATTCATGGAGCTACTAAGGTATGCTCCAAATATGAACAGAAAGAAGCTAAAGGTCAAAAAGTTTGTGTTTAGCCTTAAATTCAACATATGTGGGAAGGTGAGGATATTAATGGCTCAAATATTGCATGATGCATTCCAGAAGGCCCTCATAGATGAGGAAGAGATGACTAGTGGGGGTTAGGGTAAGACTCCTTCAAGACCGACTGGACAGATGACATTAGTAGCACACAATCATCATACTCCAATAAGATAGGCATTAGGGCATCGAGATACTCCTAGAGGACCTATGCTCACGACACCACAATGAAAAAATTGTCATAAGAGGACTTCTTACAGAGGACCACCGCATCAACAACAACGTCTCCCACAACAACATAATTTTAGTCTTGTTCAGCAGAAAAAACTAAGATCTCATGGTAGGAAAAAAAATTCTACTCCAGGGACAAGGATTACTGGACCGATGAACGAGTGTTTCACATGTGGAGATCAAATTACCAGTGATACTTTCCAATTGAAAAGGCCAATGTGACCAAATCAACATGACACACTACAATTAAAGATTTTGGAAAGGCCCACAGGATTCATGTAGTGGTGAAACACTGCCAGGTCGAGCACCATTCCACTGTGATCGATACGTCAGGTATGATGGTCGATCAAACCTTTAGTATTTTGATAGATTCATGTGCTATATAGAGCTTTATTTCTAGTGGAGTGTTAAAGAGAATTAATGTAAAGGAATTCAATAAGGATGAGTTTAGATACATAGAAATGGCTTCGGCTACCAAACATAAGGTTGGAGGAAAGGTTACAAACTGTAGCATTAACTTGGAAAATTTTGTAAATGAGGCCAACCTATATGTCATGATCTTAGGATCTTATGACATATTGTTTGGTATGGACTTGTTGGAATTGGATGATGCGATATGTAACATCCCACTCTTGTGCGCTTAACAAACTTATTCTTTGAGGACACTTGCTCGCAAGTGATCCAGATTTTATGCTATTAAAACATTGATTTTGATTATGAGGCGTTATGGGTTGATGACATGTTGTTTTACTGCATTGACATAGACATGTGTTGTTGACTCGGTTTTACTGAGTCTGTTGGATCTTGGACCTCGAGGATGCAGAAGCATCGATGGAAACCCTTGGACTCTGGATCGAGTCAGGGAGTGTACCATTGGGGTTTGATTGTTTTATATATGATATTAGTGCATTTGATTAGATGATACGATATGGATATATTCTGACATGATTCATTCATGATGTAGGCTATCGATAGCTTGCCGACCAAACTCACATGTGGAATAAAGGGGTCACGCATGACTACCCAAGAGGTTGAGGGAGAGGTGTGGACAACATCCCTGCCACAACCTACTAGCACTCTCACTGTGGATTGAGCTATAGGTTAATGATTAACTAGTTCGAGAGGACCCACGATGCTGTGAGGGAAGACAGGGACAGTCGCTCATGATGATTCTAAAGGGCATGCAATAAGGCGATGGCCTTATTCCTTAGAGGCCCTTCGTCTCCCACAAGTTCACCTGGTGGAGTACTGACTCCAAGGGTTTTTTATGTCTACCAAGTTAGTCAAGAGGCAAGTGTCACCCTTGGAGAACATGGTGCATCCTGAAGGGAACGTCATGCAAGGGAAACATATGAGGCGAGGGGCACCCTTGGAGCACCTAGTGTGTCCTGAAGGGCACATTGCATTATTAATGATAAATAAATGAACCCAGATGGCCTTAGGACT
>JZKD02S0966693.1:781864-801816 GCA_000966675.3 Picea glauca
TGTGGCCTACTGTGTAAATATTTCCTTCTTTTGTTGTTTAAATCGTTTCAAGAATTGATATGTATCACTAATTATGGGCCCTGTTGATGCGAGGGTACCCATCAGGGAGTTATTTCACCATCTTTCCTCGACCCGTGCATATTTCCTGATGGAAATCAACAAGGGGAAAGGAAAACATGTGATCCTGTGAAACAAAAGTTGAGTATTATCTTGGAATACTTAGTTATTAACCATTATCGCTCTCTTGGTGTTTTTATTACTTTTCCTTCATGTAATTATTGTTATTCGTAAATGATAAATCTTTCTAGGCTTTCATCTACGCAATGGTTTTGGATGTTTCGTTCTCGTATTCGATGAAAAAATTATTTGAGTTCCCTTCTGTAAACCTTTCCGGATTCCGAGCAGACATAGTTGAAATTTTAGAATTATAGACTTTCCATATAGTTTCACTCTATTTCCTCTAGTTATTGGAAAAGGGAAATTCCTAAAAGTATTCTTAACAATTTTGGTTCGACTACTATGAGTAATGACTCCTTCGAAGATTTAACTACAGGGTTTCCCTGTTTGTTTGAAGTAATGAGATGACTATTGAATTAATCAAATCTTCTCATTGTTCGGGTTTCACCCTAACTTGCAATTTAATTACTATGGTTGTCATTTTAGATTGAAAATTATGTTTCAAACATCTATGAAATTCAAACTCACAGTTATGCATTGGATGGAAAGGAACTTATAAAACTTTGAAGGTTTATATTGTGAAAATCGAATCGATTTATATCTATAATGCTATAACGTTTTATTTCATTTCGACATTCCTTGTGTTTTCTACCGAAATGCTTTGTCCTCGACTTGTAATAGTTAGACTGGATCTAACATTGAGTAGTTACAATGACCTGAATTTATCAGAGTAAAGTAGAGTAAAGTTGTGATTCTGTGATTATTTCCAGAGAACTTATATATATATATATATATATATATATATATAACCATTCTATCGGTACTTTGATTTTGTAAGGGGGCTTTCTATAAGACTGGTAGGAATTTGCAATTACATGATATGTGTACAAAACTTTATGATTGTATAATGGCATTTCTATGTCGTCCACTGTAACGACCATCGAATGGACAGTTTGCATGTATATATTCATCATTCAATAATTCGTGGATCCCTTAATACTGCAATTATTCGTTCCAATTTGGGTCTTTTTATTTTGTACAATTGGAATGAAAAACTTAAATGTTCTATCAACATATGATCTTATGACATTTGTATATCTCTGAGTTTTGTCCTTTATGGAGTCTTCTATTTCTGTATTATCTTATATCAGAATAATGAAATTTGTTTATGAATAACCGAATTTGTACAGACTGAGGTAAAGGATATATTTGTAATACGAAGTACGCATTTTGTTATTTTCTCATGTATCAAGCATTTAAAATTTCCAGGCACAAGACTGTAGATATTTTATTTTCCATTATAATTCATATTGTTCAGTTCCAACTGTAATACATAAATATACATATACGATCCGATCTCATTCATATGGTTCTATAGATAGTTTTAATCAGTAGATACAATTACATTGTGAGGATTTGTCCTACAGTTCTTTATCTCTTCATACTGGGAATCCAATCTACAAGACTATTTTCTAGAATGTTAACCAGATATATCCTTTCAGCCAGTGTAACCAATGAAAACAACATTTGTCCAGAAAACAAATTCAACAGAAATGATCCATTCAAAACTAGTCTGGAGGTCTTTTGATCGGACATTAAGTTCAACAACCTTTAACCATATTTCCATCTACAACAATACTTCGATGCATAATTTACAAATGCATTCTATCAGACATCTAATTAATCAACATACATCCAAAGGAGAGGTAGAATAACATATTTGGACCAATTCTCAGGAATACAAAGGGAGCAACCACGTTCCTCCCAACCATAGAATAGGGCATCCAAAATCACTTGTCCTATTCACACCCTAGCCTGACCATGAATCCATGAAGGCTAACTTGGAACTCCTCCTCAATAATGTCGTTCCACTCTATAAATATTCTCCTTTCTTGACACTTAGCAAGTAGTGTTCATAACAACAAAAAACCAGTGATATGTTTCCCCTGCATACTAGGTAGCATCCTTCCTCTTCACATATGTTATATATCGAAACAATATTTTTGCCTAGGTATTTTCCCTCCATTGAGAATTTTCGCAGCCTTCTAAATCCCTGATTTTTAGGGGTTTCCAATGGCCAAATTATTGATTTTCCACTTGTAACAATCATCCTTGAGGTAGTTCCAACATGTTCCCCACTCATGGAGTCATGGTGAGTTGATTTTAACATGGTTGTTCCATTTATCCTCCTACAATAATTATAAAATATTTTGTTTTCATACATGTGTCATAGTCAAATAGTTAGTTGGGTCAAATCAGATCTCTGCCCAATAGTCATAATCATTAATTGCAATTTACCAAATTTGAAATTCAGAATTTCCATAAATGGCAAAAAATTTCCAAATTCGAATTTACCAAAAACAAAATAATTTTCCTAACAAATTTCAAATTCAAAAATAATTTATTTTTGGGAATGTCAAAATGCATATTCTCAGTAATACCTGTTAGGATGAATCTTCAAGAAAATATTCTAACTGTACAGACTGAAGATAACTGGTATAAAGAGGTTAAGGAAAATATTGAACAAGATACCATGATGGTACCAAAGTTTGAAGGTTATACATTGGAGAATGATGGATTCATGAGGTATAACAATATGATTTATGTACCGCCTAATGACGAATTAAGAATTTTGATCTTAAGTGAAGTGCATCGCATAATGTACATGGCTCATCCGGGGTCACGAAGATTAAGGCAAACCTTAAGTCTCTATTCTTCTAGAAGGGAATGAAAGTAGACTTAGTTAAATATGTGGGAAGATGTCTAGAATTTCAGCAAGTGAAATATGAACATAGATATCCGACACAATTACTACAACCACACGTCATTCGGGAATTGGAATGGGAGGTCATTTCGATGGATTTTATATTTGGATTTCCACTAAATGCAAGGAGACATGACTCGATTTTCATGGTAGTTGACACTCTAATGAAGAGTGAAAATTTTATTGTTGTACGTACGACATATGAGACGTGAGACATAAATAGAGTTTTTGTCAATGAGATTGTAAGGTTATATGGTGTACCAAGAAGGATCATATCCGATCGAGGATTGGTGTTTATAGGACCATTTTGGGCCATTTTCCAAGAGGCTTTGGGAACACAATTGAACTTTAGTACAACATATCACCCTGAGACCGACGAGAAGACATAAAGAATGAACCAAATTTTGGAAGATATGTTGCGTATGTATGTAATGGACCAAAATAAATGTTGGAAATATTTCTTTCCACTAGTATAGTTCGCATACAACAACAACTATCAAAGTACCATGAATATGGCACCATTTGAGTTTCTTTATGGGCGATTGTGTTGGATTCCATTGAGCTGGGATCAACTTGAGGATAGGGTCCTCGTAGGACCAAAAGTGATCCAAGAAATGGAAGAACAAATTCAATCGATAAGACAGAGGATTAAAGAAGAAAAAGATTGATATAAGAGTTATGCTTATGCGCATCACATTGACCGCAGTTATGAAGCTGGAGACCAATTTTTCTTGCGGGTGAAACCACACAAGAGTTTGATCAAGTTTGGAAAGGGTGATAAACTCTCTCCTAGGTTTGTGGGACCTTTCAAAGTTGTGGAAAAAGAAGGACCCATGGCTTATCGACTAGCCTTGCTTGATTCTTTGAGGCATATGCAATACATTTTTCATGTATCTGTATTGAGACATTATGTTAGTGATCCTACACATGTGATTGACATGAGTTATTTGCATGTGTCAGACAAGGGTGATCTCATGGAGGGGCCAATCCATATTTTGAACCATTGCATTCGACAAATATGGAATAGAACAGTTGATCAAGTCAAGGTCCAGTGGGACAATTATAGTCCACACTCGACTACCTAGGAGGACGCATATGATATGCATCAACAATTTCCTTACTTTTTTGATAGATTAGACATACAAATCTTGTCAGATACTTTTTACTGCATTTTAAATACTATAAAACTTTGGGATGGATTTTAAAACAAGAGGAGGTGTATGTAGCATTACGCTCTACTGAGAACATGTTATCGACTCATTCTTTGAGGACACTTTTGTGCAAGTGATCGAGTTATACTACATTGTTATTTGTTTCGACTATGGATTTTACATGATGATGTTGATGAGTTGTGATTTATTGTTACTTGATATATGTATTGACAGATGCTATTGATGAGTTTACCTGAGTGTGCAAGAGACATGACAAATTATAGATTTTGATGGCATCGATGGACCTCATTGGACTCCAGATTGATTCAGGGAGTGGATTGTATTTGTTTTGAGTATTTAATTTTACTCATATGTGACATATGCTTGATTATATATGATTTTTCATATGGATCATTGACGATGTTTTATCAATGGATAAAATTTGACGATGCTTGCTAATATAACTCACATAAGGAGTAAAGGGGCCATGCACAGAAAAACCATACATTGAGAGAGAGGTGTGGAAGAGTCCTTGACACAGCCTAATACCGCTCATGCCATGGATAGAATTGTAGGTTAACGATTACCTAGTTTGAGACATCCACGATGTCGTGAGGGCAGACTCAGACATTTGTTGATGAAGATTTCTAAGGGGTGCACAATAAGATAGAGTCCTTATTCCTTAGAATCCCTTTGTCTCTCATAAGGTCAACCAAGTGCACTGTTCACTTCAAGGGTTGTACAAACTACCAAAACAAATAAAAAAACGAGTGGAACCCTTAGAGCACGGGAGTGTGTATTGAAGGGCACGTCGTGTAATTTAAAAACTTGAGTCAATGAAAACAATGAATTAATTTGGCATTGTCATATTCAAAATAATTAATTAATGAGTAATTTTATTAATTATAAATCCCCATAAAAGTCTAATCCTATTCTAAGACAAAGCATAAGTCTAAGTTTAGTTAGGAGACTAAATTAAAATGTTAAATAAAATAAAAKATTAGAGATAAATTAATCTAAATAAAAAAGYGAGATAAATCTAAGGATTTGATATAATTCAGAKGTTTGCAATAAAATACTAAAATGGAATTTTAAAATAAGAAAGAAATAAACTATGAGAGAATAGGWGTACAMATAGAATGRTATCTAAATTCTAGTTACCACTAGTCTAACTAGAAGAATACTCATATTTTAACTCTAACTAAGATTTAGTAAGGAGATAGTCATTAAATGAGAATCTGGGGAATAAAGAGAAAACTAAGAGACATTTAATGAACACATTTGGGAAATGTGAGGGAAATTGACTTTTAATTAAAATAAAATATGTAATTACTTGTACAACTTGGGGAGAGGGTGAAAAGTGTGAGGGTAAATAATCCTAATTTATTTAATTTAAAAGTTAATTAATTGTTCATGTGGGTATACGTTAGTGCATAAATTCCTATAACGAAAATGGTCTAGATGGGAAAGAGACACACTTGTTATTGATAAAGTTATGTTGTCAATATCATTTTGACCAGTTTTACTTGTGAGAGTTGGGATACTAAGATTGATATAGAGTGGTGGCTCTACCTTGTGAGGCATGATTGGAGCTAGAATATTTTTCGTTTGAGTGTGCTTGGCCCCTTTGGGGCTTGAGGGGCTAAGGTGGAAGAAGAGTATCCCTAGCATTGGCTAGGAGGTATTGGTGAAGTCTTCGTGATTATAAAGTGGAAGGAATAAATGAACGCCTTTGCTAAAGAACATATTCGACTTTATCTTATTCGGTTATAGTATTATTATTTGAGTTTTGAAATGATTTATATATATATATATATATATTCTCTAGAAATATTTTCGTAACTGTATTTTATTTCTGATAACGAATTGTCAAATTCTTGATGGATTTTTGTGTAATAAAATAATTTATGGAATGTGACGTCATTTCAGTTTATCAACTAAGGAATTGGAAAATTTGTGTTAGCTCCTTTACTATATTTCCAATCATTTTGATTCTATTATTTGTTGTTGTCTGAGATTTCCTTTTGGGATTTTTAAAAATTATTGAAACACTTCTAATGGATTCATATATCCATATACAATTTATTCTTGATTGATACCATTGGATTGCATTGAAAAAATTAAATTTAGTCATCCGTTCTTTTTATTTGCGATTGGATTCATTCTGGATATTGAATATGTTTTGGAATTTCCTGTTAACTGTCCTTTCATTTATGCAAAACAATTTTATTTCTTACCACTGTTAATTGTTCATCTATTGAATATGTTAGAGTTATATTTATTTCTATATAATGATTGGTACCCATCATACGAGTGGGATATAAATTAGGAAAATTCCTGAAGAAATGGATAATCCTTGCATTTAATGATGTGAATTTAATTTTCTGAGAACAAACTCTATTTTACAGTGTTGTCAAATATTAGCATTGAGTCTATTTTCCTTCTGCATTTCAATGGGTTGAATTGGTAATTGTGTGGTTTTTTTCTTGATGCTTGTTCTTGAATTTCAATATGGCTTTTGAGAAGGGTAAAATCATGTACAGCTCTGATTTCCATTTTCGGATTTCAATAGAAAAATGATAGGATTCATTACTCATTAAATGTAAGTCTATGTGTTATTGTTGGGTGAATTTCGTGTGTAATGTACAATTCGAATCTAAGTTGAATTCCATGCTTTAAAATTTCTTGTCATTTTTAAAATTTGTAACTTTGCGTAACCCATGAATTTCTAATTGGAGTATTCATTTTTTTCTTTCTTAGCCTTGAATTTTTATGGATCCAGATTGTGGCATTCTAATGGTATATTGCAGAATGGATTATGAGTCTGGATGTTACTGTTACTCAGTATTCTTGTAAAGCGACTTTTATATTTGTAGTTGTACCTTTAAAAATAATCTATGCATGTTAGGGTTTATTTCGAAAATGAAATTGAGGCTACAACAAATAAATTACTTTCCTGAGTGCCTCTATAATTATTTTAATGTCCTTTCTTGAATCTTAACCATTTTCAATTTTATCTTTGTTGCATGTTGATTCTATTTCAAATTTATCATAAATTTAGTTTCCTTTTAAGGTCTAGAACAAGTGTCATATCAAGTGACGTTTCAGGTGTCATTTCAAATGACGGATCAGGTGTGAGGACAGGTGTCAGATCTAGGGTTGGATTAGGTTATGTATGGCAACATCTCTCTTGAAAATAACAATGTTAATTAACATGTTCGTTTCTCGTTTACCCATTTCCAATTAGCTGATATTAGTAATCATTTTTCCTCATTTCTAAAACAATGGTAACATTCGCAGAACTAACTGTGAGAGTGGTGAGTTCATGATTGAATTGATTGTCTTGGACTACACATGTTCACTCATATTTTACCTATCATCGCCCCTTCTTGACAGACCCTGAATCAAATTTATTGTCCATTCCTCTAAGTCTATACAATTAATAAAATCGTTTTTTTCACATTGAATGTAATTTAAATGATCAGAAATTAGTGATTAAGTGTCATATTAAGGTCTTGATTGAGTGTCGGATTAAGGTCTGAAACGAGTGTCTGATTAAGGTCTGGAACAAATGTTAGATTTTTCTGCACACTGGACCAAGGGCTGGGATAGATTACAAAACTCCTTCAAAGGAAATGATTACATTGTTATTTATTATATAAAAATAGAGAAATAAAACATTATTGTGCATAACTTCAAAAAAGATAAATAACCAATTTTTGTGCATAATTCCAAAACGAATGAATAAAACATTGTTGGATATGATACAAAAATGTAACAACCCGTCGTTATGCCAATACAAGCGACATAAGGCAAGTAATTTTTTATTTTTTTTTTGAATTAGGAATTATACATCACAATTAATAAATACATCACAATTAATAGCAACATCATTGACACATCATCTGATATTTTAATGAAACAATATTAACACATTATCTATCATTCATGACATAAAGCCAAAACAACATTGCAATGAATAACAATACACATATCTACTTGTTATCACAAATAAACAATAGTCCGTCACCATTTCCTTCTTCAATTAATAATGACGCATAACAACACGAATCATAAATTGCTCAATTCATCTCATAAGGAGTTTTGAACACTTACCGTTGTTTGAGTACCTTCCTTAGACACCATATCTATCAAGACCAGCGAACGAGACCAATTATTGTCCGTCTTGGTTAAACGAAACAGAAGGAACCTGTATTATACACAAAAGTTAGAATATAAAATTTAAAATAGCAGACTGCAAGCACAATGGCGGTTGTAAACACCATAACTTTGTTGGGTAAAGTGTAAAGACACCAAAATCTTAACAGAAATAAAGAACCTACATAATATCCTTTGAAAATTCCATTGTTTCGAACGATAAGCACAAAGACAGTGAAGGATATTTTAGCATTTAACACCACCCACATTGGAGAAGGAAATTAGTTGCAAGACTCAAAGGAAATAAAATATAACAAAATATCTCCAACAAGTGGAATTCCTGTCAAGAGAAGAACTCTAAACTATCAGCTAGAAGAACAGAAGATTCTGGGTGCAAAGATTTCAAATACTGGGTAACGAAAGACAGTCCAAGCTACATAAGGAGTCTACAGAGCTATGTGATTACAGTAATCCGTCTCTGTTATATTACAGCCCATGGCCATGGTTGTTGGTTATCCCTACAGAGCGGAGGAGAATCCGTCTCTGTTATATTACAGCCCATGGCCATGGCTGTTGGTTATCCCTGCCTGAGAGAGCCGAATTACATTGATGTGGAAAGCGTTTCCAATTAAGCTCGATGAATTAGTTGAGGCCAGGGATAAAATGTAGCAATTTTTCAAAGGAAGAAGATAACATTATCATTTTTCTCCATACAATCAGTCACAGATAATAGATAGGCGCAGATAGCTAAATATTTTCCAGGAAGGACAGACAATGAAATAAATGATTAGTGGAACAACTACCTTAAGAAAAAGCTTGGATTTGGCTTGAATGATCAGAGTTTAAGTGATGTCTCTATATTAGTATTAAAAAAAATTGAATCAGTGTCACTTCTATTAGTATTAAAAATATTTGAATCAGTGTCACTTGTATTAGTGTTATTCCTAGTTTGTAAGATTATATGATGAAGAACCAATCATAAAAAATAATAACATAATTTACTTTGATGGTTATTATTTTTTTTTGGTGCCACAAGAACACGCCACTATTTTGATTAGATACATCTAGTATCTATATTGCTTTCCTATATAACTGGTCAATATAGTTCTTTATATTTGGCATATTGAAGTATGTCAATAAGATGATTTAGTATTTAAACTATTTTTTGAAGTATGTTAAGAATCATCTGTCATTACCAATAAGTCATTGATGGTGAGAAGCAATTGTATCTTCAATGAATGAAGTGATAGCTATAATGAATGGGTGAGAAAGATCATAGTCTACAAGAGTTTAAAAGTGGATCAAGATGTTGATGAAGACTAAGACATATAGACATCAAAGTCCATAAATACTTTTATGTGATTCCAATATTGTTATTTGTGATATAAATATTAAAGGAGGGTGTTAAAAATAATGCTTTAAAGTTAGTTTGGGGTTGTTAGATATTATTGACATATTCTTTTAACCTCTCTAAGTTTAGAATAAGTTGAATCTCATAAATGTATTGTATTTGGGTTTATATATGTAATAATAATAATAATAATATAAGTGAGTGATTTGTGCATGAAATATTTCCTTTCTCAATGAGAATTTGCTGAATGAGAATTGGCTGACATTTGTTAAGAGATAAGTGCACTTTTTAACTACTCCCATTCAGTGGTCATGGAAATTGGTTGAGATTCGAAGGGATCGAGGGAAAAACTCCCAGCAATATTTTACACTGAAAGCCTCCAAATGATTGCAATTAAAGAAACTAAAACCTCCAAGCATGGCCTCAAATCTTTTAGATTTCGCCTATTTCGACAGAATATAATAAGTTTCACTTTCAAAGACGTATGTATTTCCGTGGTATGAGAGTGTATTAAGTTTCGATTTCGCCTATTTCGACAAAATATAATAAGTTTCACTTACAAAGACATATATTTCCATGGTATGAGAGTGTATTAAGTTTCATTTGCAGAAGCATATATATTTCCATACTATAACAAAGTGCAGGTAACATAGTTTGAGTTATTCGTAGAAAAATGTTTTCGAAGAGTTTCCATTATTATCATCGATATAAATAATATAGAATGTACAACCTGAGACATTATTCCACAATCAATTCAACACTTAGTTTAGAGTAAAGCGAGGAACTGCTTGTCAGTAAAATTAGCTAAATCCCATGCCAACGTGGCACATATATAGCTAATGCGGTCGAGCCAAAGCTAATGATACAACACGATTTCAATAACAAAATGTTAGAACCATATTAATTATTAAAGAATGGGGTAGAGGCAAAGCTAAATAGTAATAATTAGATACATGGTAATTACTAAAAAAGTTAGACATCTCCCTCATCTTCAAAAATATCTATAAATCACAAACATTTTACTTTCAATTCTTTTATAGAAAACCATTTTACTACAATTGAAACATTTTATATAAACATTAAAATATATTAAAATAATTAAAATACTCAATATATTAAAAAAAATTATGTATAACAAAAATTTTAAACGGAATTCAACGTTCTTTTCGCAATCAAGAAACATTCTATATCGACATCCTCAAAATGATATTTCGGATTATTAGTATCATCATCAAAATGCCTTAGCGAAATCCACCATTCACCAAATATCGGGGGATGAATTTGCTAGAGTGATCTGAACGAACCTATATGCTTTTTCTGGTCAGACGTCACTTGTCCAGGGGCAGAGAAATTCCTAGAGAGTAGTAAAGTCTGCGTCATATCATTAATTCGATTAGGCGGTGGGCAACGTCTTCATCGGAATCAATCCTGCAGATTCAACAGTTGATTTCAGGTTGACGAAGAATAGAATATATGACGATCGGCCAAATTCCTGTGGTTGTAGAGGCGATAATAGTCTTCACGGACTTGGAATACACTCATCACGGTGGCCCAAGTCCAGATTTAAAGATTTATCTTTTCTATCGAAATGGACGTATGCAGTTTTCGGTTTTCGGATGGACGATAATAACTTTGAATAATTCAGCCACGTGGATCACCGCATTATAGTGACACAGGTCCACTCCCTCTTTCCAATACCTGATCTTTTTCTGCAATTTTTCCTCCATGCCCTTTTACTTTTCCCGTTGTTGCTATTTTTTTGCAATTTTCCTGAGTTTGGACCCTTTTTTTTCTTCACCACACATTATGTGTCCACATTATGAATGATTTTAAGGGTAAAATTTAATTCATGGGTTGATTTTCCATGGTTTTTCCAAAACAAGATTCTTTATTCTAAATATTATTAGTCGAAATTCTATAGAATAAAATTATTTTACCTTAAAAATAAAATTATTTTACCTTAAAAATAGTCAAAATTTTATACAAACTATATAAAATCCTTAGAAATTTGAATATTTTTACAAAAATATGGCCCAACATTTTATAGTTGGCATATGAAATATTAGTAAGATTGGACAAGGTTTTTACATTTTAAAACAAATTTTCATCCTTAAAATACTTACCTATGGTTTATTCTTTGTCACTTTCTGATGATGCGGTTTCCCAATAAAGTTGTATTCAACTAATTTTTATTTTTCTGATTGCAAATAATAAGTAGACTTACTAGTTAGATTTTCCATAGCTTTTACATTGCAACTTTATGGTGGTCTCCACTTCACATAAAACATGATTTTCTTGTTTGCAAAATTTGCAGACTAGGTTATGTATGGGCACAGCTACAAGTGTATGATAGCACACCCAAAACAAAAGAAGATCAATCCAAACATTATATTATGTATACCTTTTCTTCTTCGTCTTCTTCAATATTTCTTCATCTTCTACATATGTGTGTATTTAACTGAAAAACTGCTATCAAACTATCAAACTCTGTAAGATCAAAAGCATATTCATTTTTTTTCATGTTCTCTTCCAATGCTACAAGGCTTCAATTTTTATCTTCGTTATTTTGCTGCAAGTAAGGTATGTTTTCCAAACTCACTTTCATACTTGGGACTTGGAAGCCATTACTCAAGAAATATTAATGCAACATAAAATTCAACATTCACTATATCCTCATCCATTTTTTCTAGAACTTCAATTGCAATATTATTCTGACATTTTTCTATTGCTATGAAGGAAGTTTCACTTTCACCTTCAACTTTAACTTCATCATCCACATGTGTATCTACACAGTGGGGTCCACTTTATTTACCATGTTCATCCTCTCCATCTCATGAAAATTCTTCAACAAGTTTCTTTCTAGTGTTCAAGACAATTGCAACCTTTGTCTTTTCTATTTCTTCTACTTCATAGGTTCTTCAACAATTTCTCCTATTATTTTTGCAATGTCAAATTCCTCCACTATTTTTGTTACAATAGTTACTCCCTCAACAACTACAACACTTTGTGATTTAGCTTGATTATGAAAGATGTTTCTCCCCCTTTAGTGTATGTCATCTCCTGAATATCCCAATCTTCTTTAGACTTAGTTGCTCCTGCAATTTTGAAAAGAATGATATTATTCAAGTCTTGTTGAATTAGAAACAATGTTGCTGCATGTGTGTTCTTATTTTCTATGAGTTGATCCTTATGATCTTGAATCATGGCTTCATAGACTTCTTCATATGGTGATTTTTCAAACCTGTTCAACACAATATCTCATAAATTATCCATAAGTAATCTAGTTTTCATCTTAGTGTCCCAAATATCATAATTTTTACTAGAGATTCTACAAAAAAAAAAAAACGAATAATAATTATTGATCATAACCATGATTTCACAACAAGAAATATTAACAAAATAAATACACAAAATAATGCAGCTGGTTAGTACCACCCATATTGAATCCATTTGGCCTTCTTTAATGAAATTAATCCTTTGCCATTTTTACCACATTGAAATAAAACAAACAATTAAACCCACCGGTCAAGACAACCTTAATTCCTTTCTTTGACACTTTCTGCTCCTTCTAACTTCTCCACTGTAAAAATGGTATTATTTGCAAACTAATAGAAGTTCAATCTATTAACTAATTAGTCCTATTGCAAATTGAATAAATGCAAATATATCATGTAATGAAGTATAAGGAACAACCAATAAAATAGAGCTCTCCCTATTCCAATAGTTTTTGCATATATTGGATGTAGGTATGGACAATATGTTTGAAACCGAATTGGGGTCTGATAACAAAATCGTTCGAATAGACAAAGCTTATAATTTACCAATGTTAACAGGTCTCAACTTCAATCAACGTTAGTGGGTTTCGACTTCAATTCAGCACATCAGCGTTGACCAGAGTAACCCATTTTTTGAACAATTGAGCATTTTGGGATCTTCTCCAACATGAGGTCCACCCTCATGTTTGTCCCATGAATTCCAATATCTGTTTTCAGAGCCTGGATTTATTTCATGTCTCAAATCCTCTCTCACATTATCTTCAACAGCGTCGATCGAGCGATTGCACACTTAAAAAAAAACATTAATACAATCGTAATTTGAAAGCAAAATCAACAGAAAATAACGATGTTTTTTCCACAGAGAGTGCAAGTGAGATGATGCCGCTAGCAGAACCTTCATTTTCTCAACACATTGGATGCGTTGATGGCTCCCCCGAAGTCGGGGAAAGTACCTGGGGCCACCTGTTTGTTCAGAATATTCTGCTTCTCATCGAACGTACTCACTAAATGCATCACATTCTTTCTTATTTACTTCACAAGAAATTTCTCACACAAATTTCCAGAGCAAAAAATTTCTCTGCACCCGAAGCTTTAGAATGTCTATGCGTTCACCCAGACTCTGAAACTCTACGCTCTGGGCGCTCTCAGCAACGATTCAACCATTCAGCTCTGAAACCCTCGACTTCCTCTTTGCATGACTGAACTGGAGTAACCCACGTCACACAATTTCAACTTATGTACCTAGGATAGTCTTTGTAGCAGCCCAAGCTGACTTCTGGACAATGCTACTCCAAAATTCCCAGTGGGCAGATACTACTTATAACGCTCTCTTACTAGTAAAGCTGAAATAAGTGCACACAAACTTAAGATACTGCGCCCAAACCTTAGGGTACTACACTCGTGCATTACTACCATGTCTTGGTATCTTCTACTCATACCACAAAGTTTAAATTACATGAATACTTAATAAATGTCATACATCTCATGTATTACAATATATAGATTAATCATGCATATAGATAACATGAAACACTTGTAACTCTCATGCCACATGTAGCAACATATAGGAAGAGGAAATATATATATATATAAGAAGTAAAATTACACAAAGCGAACCACAATATGCATATGCAAATTCACATAGTAAGATAAACCTATTTAAAAATATGAACATGAAAGAATAGTAGTTAAATAAGTATGTGAAGGTTACTTATCTTTATGAAAAGTCACCAACTATATGCCAAACTCATACGTTCCTCTCAACTATAGACTCTCCCGCTCATAACTTTTTAGCGACAAGTTACCCACTAGTTGGGGTTTAAACACCATAGAAAAAAATGTTCTAATTGCTAGGCTATGGCCTAATATTCAACAAAAGACTTGATCCAAGGTGCCAACTGTTGCAAATAAACTAAAGTTCATCATTCCCCACATTCATGTCCCACCCCAAGAATTGTACCCCGTATTTGCTCAACTGTTTTTCAGTTGTGACACTTCCTTCTCGGGCTTTAGTAACAAGCTAGATAGGAAGTCGCACAACCCTTTATGTAATGTCCAACGCACCAAAGAACAATTCCAAGCAAACTTTCACCTCGAGAGAATTCTCATAGGCTTGAAAGCGCTCTCCCTCAACAATAAATAATTCTTCCCAAGCACAAGGCTAAGTAATGACAATAAGTTACAAAAAAATATGTATTCCCTAACAAAGGAAGTTTGTCTGAATGATTCTAAAATGAGTGATAATCCCCTGCATTACACTGAGGCCAACAATATATATTGCATTCCTTCAAATCGATTCTTGTCACCTTCATAAGTATCTTTATCCACTTGGTGACTCATTCCCTACCCTTGCGAACTTAGGATAAATACATATCCATAAATTAAACTTTGAGAAATATGAATAAAACATTCCCTTGACTTAAGCTCCCCCTTTTTCCTTTTCTATGGAGTTTATACCTCCCTCTTTTTTCATTTGAGTTGAGTTCAATGCACATTGATGTGATTATAATAAAAATATTGAGGGTGATTACATTTACAATACATATGCATTGGCCTTTTCCATCCATGCTCACTAGCCTTAAAACAAAAAGTATATACAAAGGCTCTCTCGCCTAAAAAATACACACTTGATCTCGTGCACACAAAATTCTGAGAGGTGTGCATTCTTCCTTTGGTTCTCCATCTTGGTACACTTACACAGGTGTATCCTACACTATAAAATGTGATCGCTCTTTCTTTAATGCACAATCCTCATGCAATCACCAAACTATGGGATGTGCACACAAAATTGAAATCAAGAATTGATACCAACAACTCACAAGATTATACATATGTGTGTGTGTGTGTGTGTGTGTGTGTGTGTGTGTGTGTAATTAAGGTTCGGACTAGGGGTATTGCATTTCCCTTCCCCTTATTTATGCAATGTCCTTAGTGCATTACATACACATTTACAACCAAAACATTCACGAGTCTTTAAAAAGATGAAAATACTCTCACCTCATAGCATCCTCATGTTCCTAGGTTGCATCCTCGGGACCGTAAGAAGTCCACTGGACCTTTGCCAGTCCTACTATGCAATTCCAGAGTGTATTGACATTCTGATCCAATATGAACACTGGTTGAACTAGGAAGTTTCCCTCTTGGTCCACATGAATCACATTATAATCAATGACATGATATGCATCAGATACATACTTTTTAAGAAAGAAAAAATGGAATACATTATGAATACTCAATGATTCTGGTAGATCCAACATATATTTGACCAGACCAATGCTTTGTGGAATTTTGAATGGCCGACAATATCATGTTGCTAACTTAGAGAAGTTCTCCAACTTCAGGGGACTTCATCTTTCTTTTACTTTTAGGAATGCATGGTCACCAACTTTAAATTCTCTAGAATTTTGACATTTATATGCGCATTGTTTCTGTCTGTCTTGGGAAGCTTTTAAACTTTGATTTATTTTTACCATATTCTCTTCCATTTCTCAGATTAGATCTATCCCAATCACTATGTGATCTGTTGTGTTATCCCAACTCTCAAGTGTGTCTCACCTTCTACCATACATTTCTTCAATTGGACTAATTTTTAAAGATGCTGGATGTCATTGTTGTAAGAAAACTCTACGAAATGCAAGTATTCTTCTCATTTTGATGGTTTATCCATCACATACATCCTTAACATATAGTCTATTACTTGATTTACCCTCTCTCTTTTTCCATCAGATTTTGGGTGATATGTCATGCTAAAGTTTATACTTGTCCCAATTCCCTTTAATAATTCCTTCCAAAATTTTGAAGTAAACTTAGGATCTATATCAGGCATGATTGTCTTAGGCACACAATATAATTTAGCAATCTCTCATGTATATATTCTCAATATTAGTTGTCTTGTAAATTGAATTCACTTGAATGAAATGGGAAGCTTTGTAAGCTTATCCACTACCACCATAATAGAATCATGTTGTTTGACTGATCTAGGAATCTTAGTTATAAAATCCATCATTATAACATCCCACTTTCACTCAGGAATGGGAAAATGATGTAACAAACAAATTGGATGTCTATGCTCAATATTGACCTTTTGAGAGTCAAGGCATATATAAATAAAATAAGCAACCTCATTTTGCATGCTTGGCCAATAATACTGCTACTGTCTTTAGATAACCAGAGTGCCCGACATAAGGCAAATTATGCAATTCCTTCAGTATTATATTTTTAAGATCTCGTGATTCAAGAACATAAACTTTTTGACTACACATGAGATTTCTATCTTATTTAATCTCATATTCTTCAAGTTTCTACTACAAAATACCTTGTTGTAAATTTTCTCTTAATTCCTTATAGTGCTTATTTCACTTTGCCACTTCTATGATTCTGTCTCTCAAATATTTCTAGTACATGTGAATGGTTGTAAAATTATTCTCATGCACTCTCCTATTGAGTGCATCAACCACCTTATTCTCTTTACTATTGATATGCTTTATATCAAAGTCATACTCACTTAGGAATTATAACCAACTTTTTTGTCTGACATTTAAATTTGGTTGTCCAAACAAATATTTGAGACCACAATGGTATGTTCTTAGCTCAAATATTTTACCCATGAGATAATATATCCACATATTCAAGTCATTCCCTATAAGTGTCAATTCTAAATCATGAGTAGCATAGAGTCTCTCATGCTCTTTTAAATTTCTTGATTCATAGCATACATCATGTCCATTCGGAATAACGATTCCTTTGAGACCTTCCATGCATATGTGCACACAAAAAATTCTTCATCTAGATTTGCAATCCTTAGTATTTATGCACTAGTGAGCTAAATTCTCAAGTGCTAAAAACTTCTTGCACAATCGAGAGTCCATTCAAATCGCACACCTTTCTTCTGTAGGGATCTGATTGAATGGAAAATATGTTAGAAGCCTTAAATAAAACTTTTTCAATAACTCACAAGTCCCATAAAGGATCTTACTTCTTCAACATTTCTTGGTGTTGGCCATTTCTTAATGACTTTTATCATTTCTAGGTCCACAACAATTCCTTATTCTGAAATGATATGAACCAAATAATGAATATGTTGCTAGTAAAATGAGCATTTGTGCAAATTTCAATAAAGTCGATGCTCCCTCAACATATTCAAGTCAATATTCAAGTGTTTCTCTTGTTCTTATTCATATTTAGAGTAAATAAGGATGTCATCCAAAAATACAACGAGGAACGTATCCAAGTATTCTCTAAAAAGTCCATCCATTAAACACATAAAGGTAGCTAGTGCATTCAACAACTCAAATGGTACCACCGTAAAATAATAAATAACATTCGTTGTTATTAAGGATATATATCTATATGGATATCAGTCGCAACCCACCTCTTCCATCTATCTCACATACAACTTTCATCTTGAAAGTTATATTTTTCATTTTGACAATTTGTTTTACAGTTTTTCGAGTCCCAAACTTTCGAGGCCATTTTGAGGCCCTAAACAACATTTTTTTGGACTTTTGGAGGGGGCACAGTTAAACAAATACATGCCTTGACACCTAATGGAAATTATACTTCTCGAATAGACCTTTTATACGACGTATCGAACTCCCAAAATGAAGATCACATGCAAAAGTTATGACCTCAGGAAGTTGATGTACCAACTTATCCCAATGGGGCCCACATGAATTTTGACACTTCATATCCTAGGGTTAGGATTTTTGATGTCTAGGTTTTTGGCACTCATGTTTGATGTAAAAAGGCCTTTGAAGCCTCATTATACTCATCTTCTTGCGAATGACTGTGACCATCACATCTCTTCTCAAATATAAGCCACCACCATTCTAGCAAGATTGTTTTAATCTGTATTTTACAGTTTTGAGCATATTTCTTTACTGAATAGAAACCTATATTTATTGTATCTCTGTTATTGATCATTTTATCTCTTTTTTAGCAATATATATCTATATTTATTTCATTATTCTCATAAAACATGGATCAATGGTATCAGAGAAGTATGCTCCTTATCGTTCTTAGTGCATGTCCCCTATGAGGTTAGGGTACAATGTGTTGGCTCTGAAGATTATTTCTCTTGAAGAAAACATCTATCGCATGCCCAAGTGACCTTCTATGGAGGGATAAAATAAGGATCATGTGACATAAGATCCTTTTAAATTGTTTCTCAAGGAAGCCCTCGCGCAACAGTGGAACAAGATGATGGATAGTTTTGCGTAAATCCTTTGAAGAACACTAGCATGATACACATCTTCATTGAGCATAGGCACCACTCCCTTAAATGTAAAAATCAAATTTGATATTCCTAAATTTGAGTTTCAGATAGACGCAGATGTTGTAGACAATTTTTTTTATCATGTAGAAGGGCATTTTTATGTCCATAACTTTTCTGATCGAGAAAAGATTGCATTTGCACTCCTAAAATTCATCCCCCATATCAAAGATTGGTGGGATACTTTCTGTGAGAAAAAGGAAACATAGGAACCCTCATTATTTATAGTTGCACTCACCTAATATTCCTTCAGGGATGTTACTAAGGAACAATACTACCCTATTGGAAGTTATGATGACTTGTATACAATATGGACCACACTGCAGCAGGAAAACGACCAAACAGTTATGGAATTCACAAGTATCTTCCATACCTTGTGCACCAAGATGGGTATCAAAAATTCTGAGCAAAATCTGGTGCTCAAGTACCATGAAATTCTTCATATGTACATCCAAATAGAAATAGATTTTCTTGACATATCATCCTTGGGTGCAACCTATCGATATCCTGTCAAAATAGAGAAGAAGATTAAATGAAATATGCGACATCTTGGGTCTGGGAACCCGTCATAGAAGAAGCAAGGCAAGGGAATTTAAATCCCTAAAAAAAAGGGCAGAGAAAATATGGAAAGTCACAGGACAACCAGTCTAAGCTGCAAACAAATAGGGATAATGGAAAGACAAAGAAAGACACTAGGAAGTGGTGTGACTTCCTGTAATGTCTCCCACCTCTTAGAGAGGTAATGAGGAGACTCAATGGCCTGGGCACCCCCACTAGGTCATAGTCTCACACTGAAGGGGGGGAA
>JZKD02S0966693.1:810840-828003 GCA_000966675.3 Picea glauca
ATAACTCATTATCATTCATTTCATATTTAACGAACATATTGTTAAACAATTGTCAAATTGACATATCAAATCTTGATAAAAAAAAATTAAAAAATAGTCATTGGAAAGATAACAAAATTATTTACAAGTTTTGTTTTTACTGTAAAGTGAAATTCTAAATAAAAAAAACACTTGTGTATGCCAGAAGTTGAAGAACTTGTGAAAATACAGTTTTTTTTGTCATAAAACAAGCAAAAGTGTTACCCAGCTTCATGATTTTACCCTGTCATTGTTGCAATAATTTTTCTATTGGCTGAAACTTTGAAAGTTTGTCAGCAAGTATATCACATCCTACACTAACTTTTCCATTGTCGAAACAAACATTAAGAAACAAGGCAAGTAGACCCCTCTTACTACTCCTAAAATTCCCTGGGAATCCATATCGATCGACTACATGGTGGGCCTTCCATCAACCAAGTGGGGAAATTATTGTGTTTTCCTCGTAGTTGATTTTTTTTCTAAACTGGCGATTATGGCTTCTTGCTAGAACAAAATCACAGTAAATTCCATTGCCAAGCTCATTTTCGAACAAGTGTGGGGACATTTTGGGATACCACAAACCATAATCTCATATCAAGGAAGTTGGTTCCTAAACACATTATGTTTGAGCCTCTGGTCAGTGCTAGGCATTAATCTCACAAAATCAACTACCTTCCACCCCTAGAGGGATGACAAAAATAAGGTCATCAACTAGATGATCGTGCATATATTGTACATGTACAATTTTAAGAATCCATACACATGGGATGAGATTCCTCCCTAGCTTTATCAAAACTATAAAATATCCATACATAGCTCAACCGACCACATCCCCTTTTAGGTGGGGTTGAGATTTCAACCATTGGGTCCCATGGATGTTGTACTACCCCTTACGACCACCCAGGAAGATTAGTCCCATGATCAAACTGAAGCCAACCAAGATACCCAGTTCATTTAGTGCATCTAGCACATCTGCCAACAAGTTCAATATATTTTTCATAATTCCAATTCCAAGTACAAGAAGCATTGTGATCAACACTCAATACGACTCAAGTTTTATGTGGGAGATAAAGTTTGGTTGCACTTGCAGAAAGAACGCCTTATAGGACATGATAGGAATATTTTTCCACTTCGTTATGGACCTGATACCATTACCAAGGTTGTGGGTAACAATTATTTTGATCTCAACATTCCCCCCTTCCTTGGCTTCCACCCAGTGTTTAATGTGGAACTTCTTCAACCATACTTTCCACCCTTATTGGACACCTCACAGACAATAAAACAATTGACACCAACATAGATCAATACTAAATGCATGGAACATACATCCAATGGCCAGATCATGCAAACACAGGTGTAGGGCACTTGCCAACAGAAGCTTCAAATTTATTAGGTTGTCAAAGTGAGACAACTCATGCGCCAAGCCAAGTGGCTCACACTGGGTCAAATTCATCAGAAATTTCTTCTTTTAATGGGGGAACTCAACACAATGTAAACCATTGCTTCCTAAGGAGGGAGGATTTATCCAAGTAGATATTGGCGGCCAACCACTTCTTCCTACTGACTCACATACAACTTTCATCTTGGCAGTTACAATTTTCACTTTCAAATTTTTTTTATAGGTTTTCGAGTCCCAAACTTCTTGGGCCATTCTGAGGCCCTAAACGACATATTTTTAGATTTTTGGGGGGAAATGTTAAATATGGAATTCCCTAACCCCCTATGAAATTTTTACTTCTTGGATAGAAATTTCCAACGAGGTATCAAATTCCCAAAACATATATTGTATGAAAACATTACGACCCCGAGAAGTTGATGTAAGAACTTACCCCAATGGGGCCCACATGACTTTTGGTGCTTCATATTCTTGGGTTAGGCTTTTGAATCTCTAGGGTTTTCACATTCATGTTTGATGTAAAAAGGCCTTTAGATCCTCATTATACTCATCGTCTTGTGAATGAGCACGGTCATCATATATCTTCTCAGAGATAATCCACCACCATTCTAGCAAGCTTGTTTGAGTCTGCATTTTATAGTTTCAACATATTTATTTATTGAATAGAAGCCAACTTTTATTGTATCTCTGTTATTTTTCAGTGTATCTCTTTGTTGATAATATATATCTATATTTATTATGTTCTACTCATAAAATCCATATCATAAGTCTTGTTGATTTATTCCTCTTTTATTCTCACTTGGTTATATCTAGACTCGAGATCAATCTTTGAAAATATTTGTGTTCCATGCAACTGATCAAAGAGGTCATCTATCCTTGGAAAATGATACTTTTTATTCATTTTTACCTAGTTCAAATTCCTAAAGGAAATACAAAGTCTCACCATACAATCCTTCTTCTTTATGAAAAATATTGGCACATACCAATGAGACACACTTGGGTGTATATACCCCTTCTTCAGAAGGTCTTCAAATTTCATATGCAACTCCTTTAGTTCTCACGTACTCATCCTATAAGGAGTCTTGGTTACAGGTGTTTCTCTGAGAGTCAAATTTATAGAGAAATAAATATCTCTTTCCGAAGGAAATCTCGGTATGTCTTTAGAGACACATTCCTCAAACTCTTTCAGTACTGCATAATCTTCAACACTTGGCAATTTATCCTTAGGTGTCTCTTCCATGTGCGTTGCAAATACTTGACATCCTTTCCTGTAGTTTTTATTCAATTGCAAGGATGAAATTTCTCTGATAGTCATATCTTATGGAACACCTTGAACTATTCTCAAATTTCATTTCTCATCCAGGAAAGTAAATGCCTTTTTAGAACAATATAGCACAAGATGACATTGGTCCAACCAATCTATGCCAATTAGGTGATCATACGAGCCCAAAGGTATCATAGTAAAATCAAATTTTGTGTGTATTACATTCATTTCCATTGGAAATGACTTGACCATCTCATTAATTTTCCTTTCTTCCCCTGTAGCTAGCTACACCAACCAATGTTTTCCAAGTTTTCTTCTAAACAATTTGAATCTTTCCACCATTTTAGGATCTAGATAACTATGACTATATCTTGAGTCAATTACAATAGAAATGGGTCGATAATTAATCTTACCTTCCACCTCTATCATGTGCAAATCAAACTCATATTGCTTATTGTCTAGGGTTGCATAAACTCTAGGGACACTTCTACCCATGTCTTCAACTATCTAATGTCATCATCCACTATGCACAGTCCTCGTTTTTTCACCTCTTTCAAGGAAATTTCTAAACATATTGTTTTTGTTGCAACCCAAACACTCCATTGGTTGTTTCCTTAGCCTGGTTTCCATTTCCTAAGTCATTTTGGGAACCTTGAAAGTTGTTTGTCCTTGCAAAATATTTCTTAATGGTGGGGACCTGATCCCCCTCTTCCTTTGTTCCATGTTGCTTTTCATCTTGTATTTCCAATACTTTTGGAAAGTTGGTCTTCCCCTTTGTTGATCATGGAGACATTTATCTCTCCTTATGGTTTCTTCCAATGTCTTTGGATCACGATATAGTATCTTATCACTAATAAATGATGGTATCCACTCATGTACCTTCGAATATTCACTTGACTATCCTTGATAGAAAGGAATATATTTCATCATCTCTAATAATATCCTTTCTTACTCGTCTATGGTCATTCTCTAAAGACTAAGTTAAAAGAAATCCTTCATTTTCCTATCATAATAGCACTTGGTTAAATATTTATTTTCAAAATATCACTTGAATTCACTCCAAGTAACCTTCTTCTCAACAATGTGTTGCATTTGCACATACTGATCCCACCAAATTCATGCTTTCCCCTTGAGGTGATAAATGGAAATTCTCCCTTCTGCCTGTGAGGAGAAATTATTTTGTTGGAAGTATTTCCTCATACCCAACAACCATTTCTCTTCATCCTCATCTGATTGAGGTGGATATCGGTGGCCACCCACCTTTTCCAACTTACTCAAACTAGTTTTCTGGCAATTTTGGTAATTTACTATTTTTAGTAGTTTTTAACTTTCGGGGCCATTTTGAGGGCCTAAATGAAGGTTTTTTGGGATCAATATTCTGAATGATAGTTGAAGGATGTTATTGGGTCCCAAAAATGAATTTCCTAGATGATACCTTTCCAACGAGCTATCGTGTGCCCCAAATGGAGATTGTATGCCAAAGTTACGCCCCGAGGAAGTTGATACACCAAACTACCGAACACAAACTATTGGCTTTTCATCTTCCGGGTTTAGGGTTTTGGATTTTGTTTATGATAAAAAAGAATTTGGAGCCTCATTGTAAAATCATCTTCTTACGTATGCAAGTAGCCATCACATTTCTTCTCAAAGATAAGTTGCCACCATTCTACCGAGTCTTTCAGTTTTCATTTTATAGTCTTTGTACATTTTCGCTCATTAATAGAAAATTGTGTATTACTGTATCTTTTTGTTAATGGTTTCATCTCTGATACATTTTTTTTATACTATTGAATATCTAAGATATCTTGGTACATTTATTTATTATATCTATGCTCTCATTTTTTGTCGAAAATAATCTGGATCAGTTGTATCAGAGTAGGTTGCTCTTGATCATTTTATCAGTGCATGTCCCCGACGAGGTCCAAGTATAGCAATTTGGGTCTCGAAGTTGTCTCTATTGAAGACAATTTCTCTCGCACACCCAATAAACCTTGCATGGTGGAAGAAAAGAAAAACGATAGAGCAGATGATTCTATTGCACGGATCCCAAACACTTAGTCACACACTCATCAGTAATTAAGTGATGCATGAGAAACAACTGTAACATAAACATACCTCGACATACTAAGGTGCAAGAGTGTTCTCAATTAAATCACTACGAAAGAGAAATCAGTTCTAAGAAAATCATGCATCCATATAATCAAGCGCAAGAGTAAATGTCAACCTTATTTCTTGGCACTAAGGTAATCATTTGAATCTTAACTGGATCAATATCTATGATGTCTAACAATCAACCATTCATTTATCCTTCATATATACATCAAAAATTCAAAATGAAAGAAATAATGACTTTATTTTGGAAGGCACAAGGGAGTACATTAATAATCAATCATTCTTCAATAATATTTAAAGTTGACCAAGTTCTAATCCAATTAGGCACCTCATAATTCATTGGCGCAAAGAAACTAGTTATTAATCACACATTAACAAATTTAAAGGCAGAAGTAAAAGTGTTGAATCAACATACATCACATAGATAATTTAATTCACACAAGACATCTAATATCTACGTCAAGCACTCTTGTTACATCACAATTGGATGCGCGCAAGAAGGCTATCATCTAGTACCACTTTCCTTCGTTACGTTTCCATATGTGCATAAGAATAAATGCTAATATTATTCACTTCTTCCATCTTTAATTAAGGGCAAAGAGAAAGGGGATAATACATACAGAGAAAAGAATCAAGCATTGCATTTCAGTCTAACCTCAAGTAGCTCGGCTATTCATTTTCATGCTAGAGTTTTCTCCTAAGTGTAGGTAAGGAGAGCTACGCCTTCACATGTGAATCCAAAAATTGATGTGGTGGTTAGATCCCATTATCTTAATACTATAAGGTTTGGAGGTTCATCTCAAGATGAATTTCGTCTTGGTAATTGATCTTCAAACTTCTTAAAGCAATTCAATTTTGGTGTTCGAACAGTGAGGTTCAATAAAAATTAAAAGTGAATAATCACATTGCACTACTAAGTTAGTAATTGACTTCCAGCAAGGGCACAATGAGTATTATAATGAAGTTGAGCTGATGCACAAAATCCTAACTTAAAATCCTTAGCCAAAAATCCTTAAGATTGTCAGTACCTCAATGGAGGCCAATGGAAAGGGCCATTGTCATTACATATAGAAATAAGGGGCCATAAGGGAGGTTGAGCTTAGAAATCCTTTATATAAAAAGGCACAACACCTTTTTAAATTTTTCCTAAAAACCTTTAGTAACTGACTAAATTTTTACACAACTAACCACCATAATTTTTAACTTTAAACTTTCCATGACACAGGTTTGACCCTCGATCTCGAGGGGAAGGGCACAAGGAGAGAATAATTCATTGTTAGATCAGGAATAACGTTGAGCAAGGGGGCGGTAATTTTGTTGCGTAAAACACTGATAATAATCGCAAATTCGGTTGGGCAAGGTGTGTATTCTACTGGGCAATAAAAGACGTGATTAAAATGTTTATTCTTTGCATCGAGGGAGCTATCCACCGTGAGGGTAAGCCGTTCCTTGAAAGAACCCATTTCAAAAAGAATGAAAGACAGAGTGAAAACAAGAAAAAGAAACCCCATCCCACTGAAATCAGGTGTTCCTTCCTTTGTTAACCAGATGGAAAAGTTGCAAATATCATGGCCTCAACAAGCGAATCGATAGGTTTCCTTCATTGATAAAAGCCACCAACTTCCATTTTAAAAGAAGCTCGAGGGTAAATGACTTCAACACGCAGTTCCACTCGGAAAAAAAATCTTCACGCAAACTCAGGAAACACGTGGAGAACAAGGTGAAGTGTGGGCTTCCTTCCCACGAACTGGGCATGAAATCACATCCAACATGAGGTGAGAGGGAAATATACATAGGAAGGACTAAATAAAGGGCCACGTTGGTGAGGGAAATCACTTTCAATGGTTAAGTTACAATCTGCTCCGCCTGTCATACCGAAATTGGGGAATCTACTCACCTAGAGATGTGCAAACCACTAACCACGATATAGCCGAGTCAACAAGAATGATCCCAAGTGATAGCCAATGAAGGGAGATATGTGGGAAGTGTTTGGCCTTTGGAAAATATGTGCAGAGCACAAGGATAACACCTTACATAGACAGAAAGAGTAAGGCGAGTTTAAGGCAACCAAGAAGGACAACAAGGACAATGCATGGCTTTCTTACACACAAACACAGAGAAGGTGGGGACCTAATTCCCCTGGGTTCCTCCACGTGCCAAGCACAATTACTTGGCGATAGTTTTCCCAATGGAGTGGTTTAATCCTAAAACTGCGAGTGTTAACCGTTCTTATAGAATGCCCATTACACCCAAAAAAACAATCTAGAGAGGTAGTTTACTCAACCTCAAGTTAAGGAGATTCATTGTTTTATTTATTTTTGGGTCTTCATCACCACGCCAAAGATAGTATACTTAGAGACCAGTTTAGGTAGAAGGATATCTTGGTCCAGCTTGAGCACAAGAAGAAGGGCAGGGATTGGTGGAGTTGTAAAGGTGTTGCAGGCCCGAGAGAGAGAAGCATGGGCGACAAGGTAAGGGTTGTAAAGCTTATCCGTTGCGAAAGAAAATTTTAGGTTGTCGAATAGGAGGTAGGGGGGGTGCAGAAGCAAGTATAAGAATTTGTTCCGTAACACAAATTGTTAGAACAATCTTCCTTGAAGAACGAACAAGATTGCCACGGTCCAAGTCATCTCCTACACTACAATACTTTAGGCAACAATTATGAATAAAAAAAAAATTTAAAATAAAATTTAATCTTGGCATTCACTACATCCCATGTCAACTTTTAAATTCTAGATATTTTCCGACAGAGTTTCTCACGCTTAAGGGAACAATACAAAAATAATTACAGTTATTATACCAGGGTTAGGAACATCATAAATCCATGGATGTCTACACAAGTACAACCTTTCTAGAAATAAACTATAATTTAAAATTGGAATATGAATTGTGATCTATTAGAGATAAATTATACAATATCGAGACCAATGAAGAAGATTTTGTGGATGTCCATGGCACTTTCTCTTCTTCCTATCTCTCACCTGCTAACCATTGAAACTACATCGGTACCTCCCACCCAATGCTAGGGTTTCTCTTCTCCCCCCTTATCCCCCCGAGCCACAAAGGGGACACACACCCAAACCAAAGAAAAATCTATCACCCATCCCACCTTGCAAGGTTGAGCTACCACTCTCCTTTCGAGTTGGGTATCCCAACTGCATAACCTTGCGCCTAACAGACGTGATCCATACTCCTCCTTCGCCATCCTTTTTAGAGTTTTTTCTTAGTGATTAGTTTCTTAAACCCTCTTTAGATTCTTTTTATTAAATTTAATTAGGATAAACCTCCCTCGTACACATGTCACTCGATCCCTTAGTTGCACCAGAAAATCAATTTATTAATTAATTAAATTTTTCTATTGCCCTCACCCACCTAAAAGCGTTCATAAAAACGCTCCTTAGTGTTCCTTTATTATATTACATTTCTTAAATGACTGACATCGTTCTTAAAACCTAGTTGAGTTCACAATTAGAAGGTTCCAAATACTAGATTCCCTACTATGTTAGACATTCCCCTTTTCATTAAGTTTCCCCTTTTCTTCTTAGTTTCGATTTAGCATGTTTGGATATAAACAACAATTTACCCTTTTAATAATTTATTTTTCATTAAAATTTTACTTTAATTATTAATATTTGAATTTTCTTTACCCCCCTTCTTATTATAAGTCCATATAGTTTTTTTTTTTCACATGTTCTACTTAGACCTAGGTTTTAAATTCACTATGTTGGTGACAATTTTTAAGGGAAAAATAGTTATTAAACTTTACTCATACCATCATTCATTTTAAGGCCGAACAAGTCCTAAGGAGGCATAGTTTTTTAGGTACTAGGTTTATTAACTTATGAGAGTTAAAAATCGTGAGGTGCCCTTCAAGATGCACTACGTTCTCCAAGGGTGCCACTCGCTTGCATTCCGGTTTTAATTGTGCAACATGCCCTTCAATACACACTACGTGCTCCAAGGGTGCCACTCACCTTTTGACTTATTTTGGTAGACGTCAAACCTTTGCAGTGAATACTTCATCAGGTGACCTTGTGGGAGACTAAGGGAATTTAAGGAATAAGGACCCTGCCTTATTGCGTGCCCCTTAGAATCATCGTGAGTGACTTTCACAGTCTTCCCTCATGACATCATGGATCTCTCAAACTATGTAATCGTTAACCTACAATTCAAGCCACGGTGGGAGTTCTAGTAGGCTGTGGGAGGGATGCTACCACACCTCTCCCTCAATATATATGGTTGTCATGGGTGACCCATTTACTCCGAATGTGAATCTAGTTAGAAATCTATCGTCATCCTACATCCATCAACAAAATTTTTCAACGATAACAATCAACATCATAATATATAGTCATATGTCACATAGGTAATTCAAAACATTCAAACCATAAATGTTCGCTCCCTGACTTGATATGAAGTCCATGGAGATCCATCGATGCCATCGACATCCTTAAACATTGCGCAAGAGCGGGATATTACATATAAACCTTCTAGATGCTCACTGAGACAGGTCTGGAGAACAATGAATTGCTTCTCTATAAAAAATTGAATACCTGCAAAATATCAAAAAAATAACAAATATCCCACTTGAATGAAAGACTACTACAAGTCCGTTATATTTTTTTGATGGTTACCCCTATGGAGTTTTGTGGACCTCTCCTTTCAAGTGATAATGTGGTATTTCCCCCTGCCCTTGATTTATCTTGGGGAATACCTAGTGTTTCAACTTTAATAAATTAATGAAAATAAATGGGCTTGGAAAAATGTTGCTTCACAGGTGAAGAGCATCCCACTCTCTACAAATCCACCCATTAATGAGAAAATACAAACCATTGTGTGTTATAAACCCCATGCCAAAAATCTCACCCCACTCCATTTCACATGCACACATGACTTAGATAGGTTCCACTTGGGAAACACCTTGGACCTGGGAATGATTGAGCCAATAGGATTCCTTAAGACCCCTCCCACACCTAAATTTAACAAATTCTCTAAAGTATTTGAGCATTTTTTTAGTTTGAAAAGGGGGGTTTGATGCACATATTCGGGTGGTTTGATTATTTGATGTGGATTACTTTTTATGATACTTGTGACTCATGGACCCTTGGATGTCATACTTGTTTTTCTTTGTAGGACATTTCTCGATGGATAGGTATTCATAAGGAGATGATTTGTTCAAACCTTCATGTGGGATTGAAACCCAAGCATGGATTGAAAGACCCCATTCTCGGGGCAAGATCGTGATGACCAACTTGCACAGTGAAAAAAGAGGAAGTTTCCTTTGGAAGCACTTAGACATGACCCTAGAATGGTTTTCCACCTCCTCTCACTTGGACGCTGGCCCTTGGAGGCCCAAAAGACACCTTCTTAGGCTATGATGTCACCTAGGGTTGTGTTTTGATGGAGACTTGATGGAGGAGATCCTTGAAGATGATGTTGTCATGTGTGGATAGGGATCAAGGTGGTTAGAGGCCTAGTGTCATGATTCTCTATCTCAATGTATCCTGGAGGAGGCCTAACTACACCCTAGGAGGGATGACATCACCCTCTTAGTGTCTTTTTGTAAATAATTGATTTTATTTTTTATTTTAATGAGAAAATTACCATGTAGTCTCAAAACCATGAAAAGACACAACTGTTGGGTAATTAAGCCAAGATTTTCCATATAAATCTGGTTGGCTAAATTCATTTTTTCATCATAACTATCCTCACTTGGAGAGAGGACTGAAATTTTCTCCCTAAAGTGGTTATAGGCTGAAATTGCTAAGGTGCACTTGCTTGGAGGCTATTTTGGATGCATTTTTTATCATTTCTTGGTGAAATTTTGGCAAATCTAGGGTTTTTGTGGTTGATTTTTCTTGGTGAATTAAGTAAATCTTCAATTTTCATTTCATGATAAATGTTTATGAATTTCTATATATAGAAACGCTCTCCGACATTAGACTACACACTTAATCCAATGTATATTACCATAAACTCGAACATGACAGTTATTACCAATGTATATCTACTGTGAAATGTTACAGCGAGAATGCAGTTTTTGGAGTGATTACTAGATATTATGTTTATAATGAGTTTGTTGGAAACGATATGTTTTAACTATTTCCCAGGCATCTGGCGATTCTTGATTGGTTCAAATTTAGTCATGGAGATTGCACAGTTAAGTATCTTGTTGTGAGTAGTTACAATATTTACAATGCACACTAGTGTCATAAAAGTGGAGTATGACAACATTCTCAGAGGATTCCCACACTACACAAGTTCATTTCTGTGATGGCCACATAGAGGGACCGCCTGCTAAACATGATATATTATATTAACTATGTCCAAGTTTTCAAGAATAAGAGAATAATTTATATTCAACATGTGGACACCGTATCCAATCTTGCAGTGGACATGAATAATGGGTGTTTGTACTCCAGTTCATGGGAAAGAACACTGAAGGTGTGGAGACTCTCATATTTTCATTGCATTGAATCTTTTAGTGCTTAAGATCACACCATAAACACACTTATGGTTTCACTAGAGGGATATCTATACATGGCCTTTGTTGATACAAAGATAAATGTTTGAGCAGAAATGTCATCGAGGAGAAGACAATATTGTAATAAATTTACATAGTCATAAATAAACAATCAAGGCTCTCGTTCTAAGCGCAGATGTATTGATTCTTACTAGGGAGCTTGTGATATGTTCATTATAGCCTAGAAGGGTGATATTTCTCAGAGTGTACAGTATGTGGAGGTGAACGAGACTCTAAGGGGCCATAAGTGAGCCATTCTATGGTTCGCCTCCATATCAGACTTACTCTGTAGTTGCTTAGCAGACATGACCATAATATTTTGGAAGAAACGAATCGGTCTAGAGGGTACTACCATTGCCAAGTAATATTTCCAATGGCCTTTCAAATTCTAATGTCGATGATCAATAATTGCATCATTCATCTCCTAGGGTCCTCTTCTCTCACGTCGTCATTGATATCTACCTTCAAACCTCTTCTTGCACGTCATTCATATCTACATTCTTGCAGTAGACGGGATGATTTAACTTCACCATGGGCTTGTGATAGGAAACAGACTAAATATACCTTCTAGAAGTAGACTAGTTGATTTAACTTCACCACTCGCTTGTGACAGGTGTAGACTATCGTCTCCATAGGTTCTTCATGGCCAAGTACCTCCAAAGTAAACATGAAAGTCACACAAAACTGAATAATGACTTTCTCATAGTCCACAATTTTCTCTCTCAAATACTCCTAGGTGTACCACCTTCTAGGTACCTTATCCATGGTGTGTACAAACATATAGTCCCATAAATCATCGATAGGTTTTTATAGAGTGAGTGGTTTTTTTTGGATATGGTTTTCTTCTTTGACAATTTTCTGGCATATGGTTTTGTGGTCCATGGTAATATAATCCACTTATCAGGTGTTAATGGATCAAGGATTTTTGAATGTAATCTCATCTTATATATATTGTATTGTAAACATTGAAGACAAGATAATATAATCAAACCTGCGGCTCTAAAACATGTTGCTTGTTTCCTCAGTTGCATATCCTAGGTAAACTTCTTTGTGTATGTGTAACTACAATTATTTTCTTTTAGTGTTAATAATGTGTGTGTCATTATTGTACAAGATTTAGAACTTGCATCCATTATTGTAAAAGATTTAGAACTTGCATATGATATCAAAGTGATTATTTTCTTCTACAGAACTACCTCTCTAAGTGTAAAACTTTTCTTTCTTATGTTAAGGCTTGTGGAATTGATAATAAAGATAAACAATTACAATTTTCAACTCTAACGAAATGTCTACACTTCTTCTTTCCATACTACCAGGTTATCTATGGGTTCTACATGGAAGATTCCATCCCTATATGATTTCATGGAGTCACTTATCCATGAGTAAAAAAATCTCATCGCAATAGGGGAACTTAAGAATTCCAAGCCCCATGCACTTAGAACTCAAGTAGAGTTCCAAGACATGAAAAGGGAAGAAGGAGATGACAAAGTCTTCCTATTCTAATAGGGGGCTCCATCCTCAGAGTTCTTTCATGAAAAATACCAAAAATATCATGACACAAACAGTTGAGCAACATCACCTTGAGGATTGCATTCTAGATCGTGCAATGAAAACACCATCATCAGAAAGAGGTAATGGTCATGCATTACTTGTTATTTCATCTTCTCCTAATTATTGGGTGTTCATTCAGGATCTATCCATCACACAACCTCATCATATAGAATTTTATCATACTTGAAAACTTGTTCTGGACCACCGATATTCATGGGAGATGATTCTCCCATAGAGGTGTGCGGTAGGGGTAGAGTTGATCTAGACAGTGGATTTTTTTAGAATATACTTCCTGTTTCGAAGCTTTTAGTGAATCTTCTCTCCATATATAAAATCACTCATTTAGGTTCAACAAAGAAGGTGGGGTTCACTCCCAACTCAGTTATTATTTCTAACTTCTCATATGGTTCAAAAATTGTCGTTAGTGAGGTTAATCACCATTCCAGGTTCTACAGATTCTCTCACTTCACTCATAAATCTGATTATGTATCTCTGCTAACACATGCTAATGAAGAATTTGCGGCATGCGAGGTTTAGGGATCTGAATTTTAAACATTTAGATAAAGTTCGTAAGGGTGGAATGGTAGATGGGTTACCACACATTCAATACACAGATGGAGTTTTCCAGGGATGCATACTGGGAAAACATCCCCACACCCATCGATAAGTAAATATAAGTATTTTATTACTTTCATTGATGATTTTTTTAGATATACATGGCTCTACTTTTTCAAATTAAAATATGAGGTCTTTGAGTGTTTTAAAGATTTCAAGCATCTAGTTGAGAACCAAACAAAGAATAGGATTAAGGAGCATTGTACAAAAAATGGAGGAGAGTATGTGAATAAGGATGTTGAGCATATTTCTTCATAATCATGTATAGAGTTGCAACACTTAGTTCCATCTACCCCATAGAAGAATGGGGTGGGAGAGAGAAAGAACAAGACAATGAAAGACATGGCCAACTGTATGTTATAGCCTAGAGAATTATCTCTAAAGTTATGGGATAAATATATTAATTATGCATCCTACATTAAGAAGAGAGTTATTCATAAATAATTGAATGGATTCACTCCATATGAGGCTTGGATCAGGAAGAAACTGGAAGTCACTCACTTCAAAAAAATTTGGTTCTAGGCATGGGCTAGGATCCCTTCCGATAGGAGGAAAGCTATAGAAGCTTAGAGTAATGAGTGTATTTTTTTTTTATATCTATAGGGAGTGAATAGATATATGTTATTATATATTATTTAATATACACTATTCATTCAAAGTAGTGTTAAGTTGGAAGAGGGTCCTTCATATGTACTTCCAAAGCAGTCCACAACTCCATCTCCACCGCCACTAGCTGCAAAACTTCGTGAGACTTATTCCGATAATATTTATGATAAGATATATGAGTATAATATAACTCATATATATTGTCATAATAAAGAATTTTTAGGGCCATAGCATCTACCACGATGGACACAATAGACTTTTCAAGCAGTAGGTGATCTACTGGGTGATCCTGTCAATCCGGGGAGAACCAGATCTCAGTTTGTGGCGCCTATTCAATATTTTAATACCATGGAGTTATTGTTGCCTATTTATTTTTATATGGTACTTAGATCATATCCTCAATATTATTCAAAGGCTAAAGGAAACCCCCATTGGGAGGAAGCTATGGAAGAGGAGTGCAATTCCCTAATAGAGAACAACAAATTGGAGTTGGTTTCTCTACCTTAAAACATGAATCTTGTTATATGTAAGTCAATTTTCAAGACAAAGAGGGATGCTTATCGATACACTACAAATTGTAAGGTTCGGTTACTAGTTAAATGTTTCTCAGAGGTACACGACATTGACTATGAGGAGACTTTTGCATCGGTTTCCATGATTGATTCCATTCGTTTATCTCTAGCTATTGTGGTAGCTAGAAAGTGAGAGGTACATCATATGGATGTTAAGAATGCATTCTTACATGTATATATTAATGAAGATATATATATGGAGAAACCAAAGGGATATGTTCAAGATCCATCATTAGTTTGTAGTTTGAGGAAGTCATTGTATGGACTTAAGCAAGCACCTCAAGCATGTTATGATAAAATGGACTCTTCTCATATCTCTAGAGGTTGTGTTATATGTAGATAAGGTCCTAATGTGTATATGATGAAGAAAATTCATTTTTTTCTACTCATATTTCTATATGTATATTATTTACTCATTGCAGGGAGCTCAACCTCTTCCATTGTTGTAGTGAAGACCACCTTGTATGATAGGTTTTATATGAGAGACATGAGACCGTTACATTACTTTCTTGGTCTTAATATCAACGAGAATGATTAAGGAATCAAGAAGTATTAGTCCAATTATTATAGAGATCTACTTGATGGAACATCCTACTCTTGCACACACCTGATTTGACTTGTCTTTGAGGACACTTGCGTGAAAGTGATCTGGTTCCTTAAATTATTGATTGTTTTGCTTATGGATTATGGTGATGTTGTGGATATGATGATATGCCATTTAATTATATTTGTATCAAAAGGTGTTATTTATTGGTTTCCCGTGGGTGTGCAGGAATCTAGACTGATTGAGGATGTTGATGTCAGGGATGGACCTCCTTGGACTCCGGATTGAGTCAGGGAGTGGATTGGTTATGGTTTGAGTATTTTTGGTTATTGCATATGTAACATATGACTGCTATATTATGATGTTGTTATGGATCATTGACATGTTCCATGGTGGATGTAGGCTGACGAAATATTGATAATTAGACTCAAATTTGGAGTAAAGGGGTCACACACGACAACTAGATATATTGAGGGAGAGGTGTGGAAACATCTCTGCCACAACCTACTAGCACTCCCTCCATGACTTGAAATTTAGGTTAATGATTACCTAGTTCAAGAGATCCAATATGCCATGAGGGAAGACTGAGATAGTCGCTCACGAATATTCTAAGGGGAATACGATAAGGCAGCGTCATTATTCCTTAGAGGCCCTTAGTATCCCACAAGGTCACCTGATGGATTATTGACTCCAAGAGTTTGGCATCTACCAAAATCAGTCAAAAGGAGAGTGGCACCCTTGGAGCACATAGTGTGTCTTGAAGGGAACACCGCATCAATGAAACATGAATGAAGGTGAGTGACACCCTTGGAGAACATAGTGCGTATTGAAGGGAATGTTGTGGTTGTTAAAACTGGTGAGTCAATGAACCTGGGTAGCTAGAAAAGAACATATCGTTTTGATCTCATGAGCCCTAAGATAATTGTTGCATGAGTAAAGTTTAAAATATATCAATTTCCCTTAAAAACAATTTTTCTAAGCCTAGTTGAATTTAAATTCTAGGTCTAAGTAGGACATGAGAACTAAAACTTTATTAAGCAAGTAATAAAATGTGGGATGAAGAAAAGTGGGGGTAAAAAAAAATAAATTTAAAAACTAAGGGAGGATCTAATTATTTAAAAATATTAATTTTTGTTTATGTGAAAAAATTGCTAATTTCGAACTTAGAAAAAAAGGGAAACTAATTGATAAAAGGGATATGGAACATAGAAGGAATCTAGTATACATAACTTTCCTAAAATGAACTCAGATAGGATTTAAGAAAGGCATCAGTCATTACGGAATGTGAAAGAATAAAGGGAAATCGAGGAGCGTTTTTAGGAACGCTTATATGTGGGTGAAGAAAATTGGAAATTTAAGTTATTAAATAAAATACAGTTCTGGTGCAACTAAGGGATTGAGTCACTACTACATATGACCAAATTTGTGACAATTTTTTGTTGATATTGCCACATATCCGTCACAATTTCCATGACACTCAAGATTTTTTTTCATCAGAATAATTTTGTCGCTATATCCACAATCTAGGTGTGCATGGAACCATTGACGAAATAAGCGCTCCATGTGTCACCACCTTCAACATCGTTTAACCCTATGCATCATCACAATTTCGATGAAATTACGTCGCAATAACAACAAAGAAATGTGGAAATTATGATGAAACTGTAACATCCCGCTCTGGCGCACTAAGAAAACTTATTTTTTGAGGAAACTTGCTTGCAAGTGATCCAGATTATTATGATATTAAAAAATTTGACTTTGATTATGATGCGTCATGGGTAGATGACAATTTGTTTTACTACATTGACATAGAGAGGTGCTATTGACTCGGTTTTACTGAGTGTGCAGGGTTTTGGACCTTGTGGATGCAGAAGCATCGATGGAACCCCTTGGACTATTGGGGTTTGATTGATTTACTGTGATATTAATACATTTGATTAGATGATATGATGTGGACATGTT
>JZKD02S0966693.1:872659-883571 GCA_000966675.3 Picea glauca
TTGTGCAATCAAACTAACAGAAGAAGGTATACACCACAAGGTAAAAATAAGCATTAAACTTTTCATTTAGAAATTAGTCCATTAACATGAATTCATAAATAACACTCCCACCACTTCTCGCTACCACTGTGTATTAATAAGTTGATTAAATTTTTACTATCTGTTGGTTGGATAGTCATAGTGATCGTGAGAATCCGACAATCAAGAAGTGATGCTATGGGCCAAGCCAACAGTTATACCCACCTATTATGACCCTTTTACAGTTCAAAAATTGTTTGGGGTTCTGTTGGTCAGCTACTTGTTAGAACTACAAGGTTCCGTCCTAACCAGTGATGAAACCCGACCTCCAGGTGGGAAAGAACAATGTCTTACCCCATGGTAAATAAATTGTGCGAAATTGGCAAGAGGCTGAAGAGATCTTGCTTCTCCAAACAACCTCTCATCGAGACCTTGCGGCTAAGCTTTATTATCTACTCCATTTGTCTCTGCATTAGAAAGAATGAATGGAAGCTTACACAAGATTCGAAGTCCAGGTTCATACCATCCTTTTGAATTTCTAGGGATTATTATTAGAGTAACACCAATGACCTAAATCAACATTTTTTAACTGTTTCCAATTATTCTGTTGAAAATAAATGCAATACTTTTGAAGAAGATATAGAAGTCGAGGCCTATGAAACTTTATTTTAAGAGAAATGAAGATATTGCTTATGGTTCAACAACACTGTTCATTCCCCAGCAGTCCCGCGTCCCCCCGCATCCATGCTTACCCGCTTTATGTTCATTCTTCATTACACAATATGATCATTCTACCATTCTATCAACATTCTAGCATTAACGCTTAGAATTAAAGGTAATACGTTTTCCATTTAAAATACTGTAATTTGTTTGAAATAGTGGGAATAAAATAGTGGCAGTATGTTAGCATCCAACGCATGATGATCAGTCAAGCCAGATAGGGAAAATCATATGGCTAGTTTGAAATTGAATTTGCATCAAAAATTATATGAAAATGCGATATCCGTAGGAGGAATTCCCTATTAAATTTGAATGCATTGTAAAAAAAAAATATTGTGAAGAAAACACATATTAATATACAATTTCTGAGCAAGCTTCTCCTCTCGTGATGTGCAATAGAAATGACAGCAAGAAACAATTCCGTCCTCCCTCTGTATAATAGAAGTTGTAGCAAGCAACAATTCTGGGGAAGAGAACAGGGAGAAATAATTGAAATGCTCCGATGAGGATTGAGCGCGACATTCATCATGCATCCAAATTAACCACGGTTGTGTTAGTTGAAACACATGGCAACGCTTTACATACATAAATTCTTGTTCACTGTTTACATTCCACTAATCACAGGTGTCAATTTATATTGTTTAAGATTAGATTAAGCTCGGGTGACATTTGAAACGCATGTAAATGTGGCATCAACAGCGCGGCCTGGTAAGAAGAAAGAGCCATGACACTCCACCTGATAACATATGGTTTAAATTATATTAAAGCTCCATCATTTGAAACGCATAAAGTAAAAATGACGGTGTTCCACTTTCTTTCCCTGAGAATATAACTACACATGCTATCACTGTATAAAAATGATGGCGTTCCATGGCATTCCACTTCCTTTCCATGCAAATATAACTACATGTTCTATCAGTGTAAAATGTAAAGAAATAGTAATGAATAAGTAAATGTTAAAATTGAAGTAATCTTATATGGATTTGCTAAATTATGGTCCGTGGCAATTGAAAACTCAGCCTAGTAATTTTTTAATCATGTTAGTAAAAGTGAAAAAGTAAACATGATAAACTTACCATTTTATAAATGCAAGGGAGTTAGTTCTTGCAATCTTATTCATTGATTTGGATGTAAGACAAAAAATATACCAGCAACTTCACTTTCTGACCATGGGATTGAATTCTGTAATTAAAAGGATGATTAATCCAGCAATTCCAATAGAGGAACGCCTATCGACGTAAATATAACGCTCAAAAGTGTCAGAACCATTATTGTAAGTCTTACCTATTCGATAAGATCAACTTTTCATGTCAGGATGCCATGTCGGCATCGAAATCTGGGACCTCTTCTTTACTATTTCATGAGTCACCAAAAACTCAGAGCTACCAAACACTCGAAAGGCTTCGCTCCCATACAGATCTTAGGACAAAAGATGATAATCTCTGTCGTGATCATCGTATACTCCATGAGTTGGAAGGACTGCTAAAAGTAGAAATGAACACTTATCAAAGAATAATTGGAGAGGTTCATTGGATCAGAATTTCAAACGCCTTTGGTGTCTAAATTCGAGGGAAGGGTCCTACTTGGTTGCGTTAATAATTAATAGTTATTTTCTAATTACCAATATTTAAGTTGGCGGAGTTTCTAATTTTCTACATTGAGGTCTAGAGGCGAATCCATCCATGATTATGTGCGTTGACTCTAACCCTTAATTAATTCTTTCTCTGGAGTTAGAGCCTAGTTTATCACTTTTATCATTGAAGTTTGAGTCAACCCCTTTTTATTGATCTTCATTATTTTATGTTATTTAAATAATGTTTTATTCGATCACTCATACGATCTTCTTAAATTTTATTAAGACTTAAATGAGGGTGTTAAGTATGAAATTTTCTTTAGTTCCCTTAATAATGCTTAAGGAAGTTCGGTTCTAGATCTAAGGCTCGACTCTTGGGAGCTCTTAGTGAATTAAAGTGCAGCTTCTCCTTGCACCCCCCAAAAGATATCTTAATTCCATAATGAATGTTTAAGCTAATAAAGGGTCCTCATCTTTGCTAGTTTCTTATGCTTAAACCTGGTTGTTGTTGAGTACTCTTTGACTGTTGTTAAATCAGATTTGTGGATGCTAAGAAAGGTAGAATTATATTCATAGACATACATATTCACCGCTCATTTTGGAGATTATTCTGGGGGAAGCTAGAACCATGTTAGCATAAAAGGAATTGTTATTTTTGTTGTTCCATTCTTCATTTTTTTATACTTTATTTTGATTAATGAATTATGTTCTTCAGGTGAGGTAATTCATTTGATTATAAGTTACGTGGTAGATAAAATGTATTAGTTAAATCAAGGAATCTTACTCGTGCGATTTTAGAATCCACATGTCGCTTGTTTTCTCAAGCCTTCTTAATCTCTTCCATTAGTCATGTCTCGGCGCATGCTTGGTTTAGAATTATTATACGCTCGTGCCATGAATTTAATTTATGCTGATTAACTTAATTCTTAAGCATTTGGGTTTATGTAATAAATGAAGGAATTGATATTCTCACTTCTTGCGTAGTGGGTTGTATGTTTTGAGGGACAGTCTTAGATTTTAGGTGGGTTGTATGTTTTGAGGTATAGTCTTAGATTTTAGATTTCTTGCGCATTGGATTTATGTATTAAATGATGGTTTTAGATTTGAGACTACTTGCACGTAATTAATTGATGATGTGTTGAATAGTTGATAGACCTTAGATCTTTTGCACAATAGATAAAATGAGGATACCCTTGTGCCTCCACTCTAGGCGATGTATGAATTCTTATATGATCATATTTTCTTGCGTAACTTGTGTATACAGTCGTATACCTTGCGCCTTCTCTTATGTTGTCAAATGATGTATTAACAACTTTCAATTGTGCCATTGATTTATTAACAAATTATTGCAGTATACTTTGGACTTTTGCTCGATGCGTAAATTGATATGATGAGTATGTGAATGATATGTAGACGAGGTTCACATTTTATTTGTATGTTTTAATCTTCCTAACCCAGTTATAAAAAAAAAAAATTGACGTATTGTACGTCACTTGGTTGTCGTAATGGCAGGTTCATTTCACTTGATAGGTTTCATATGAGATATTTCAAGCCATCTCCAGCACCCTTTCAGTCAAGGTTTATACTAGAGGATTTTTATGCATCACCTTTTGTTGATTGTACTAGATATCAATAGTTGGTGAGGAGTCTTCTCTATCTTACACACCCTTGACCAAAAATATATTATGTAGTTGGATCAGTTTCCAGGTACATGTAGGATGCTCATGAGCTTCACTGGAAGGAAGCAAAGAGGATTCTCAGATATGTCAATGAGACTATCATGGTTAATATACACTATGTAGTAAGATCTTCCCTGGATCTTTTTGGTAACATAGACTCAGATTGGGCAGGAGATAATATTGATCGCAGGTCCACTTCAGGATATGTCCTCTACATTGGATAGGTACCTATTTTTTGGTTAGGTATGAAGAGATAAATTTTTTATTTATCATTAGCACAGACAGAGTACAAGGGTGCAGTAAATGTTACTACTCAGGATATTTGGTTCCAACACTTTCTTAAAGAGTTGGTAGTTCATTTTCATCATCCAATAGTTATATGGTGTGATAATCAAAGTACTGTCAGGTTCTGTAGAGACTCAATTAGGAGGTAGAATACCATGCACATTGAGGTTCATATACACTTTATTCGAGGACAGATTCAGGATGGAGTCATTGATATGAAGTTATCTTGATCTTTAGAGTGGGTGGAAGACATATTCACAAATCCTTTAACAAAACAAAACTTAACCTCATTGAGGGACATTCTAGCAGTGAGGGATACATAAACTTAGTAACTGAACATGTTAGCATTCATTTCTTGTTATCAACATATTTTGAAGGGGGGTGGAGGGGTTGTTCCCACTGGGTTTTCCCTCTTTACCTCACTTTTTTTTAGTTGTTCTGCATCTATACATGTACATGAGTACCTAAAATGGATTCATATTGTCAGGATTCATCATTTTTCACACCCCCTTTCTATTTAAGGGGGGCTTTTTGGGTACATGCTCAACTACATACTTAGTGACATACTAATTTTTTCCATATTTCCTACAATTTAGGAAGACTGCTATTATAGTTGTCTATTTATAACATGTCTATTTTTAGCTGGTGGATTCCTATATGTAATACCATGGGAAAATACCATGAAGCTCCAAAACCATGGGCTCGTAAACCACCATTAGTAAAATTCTTATTTTTTAACTACTATTAAGCCAATTCGTATTTTTTAGCCACCATTTTGTAAATTCCTATTTTTTAGGAGATAATTCTCATTTATTTAATTTTAGGAGATATTTAATATTTCATGGTTATAGAGAACACTTCAGTAAGAATATTAGACTCATAGGAAAGTTCACATTACCCATCTAATACTTGGAGTTAACTCACTTCACTTATTTAATGACTTTCCATAATTAACAGATTTTCACTTAGTTAGGAATTTATTTCCATTCTTGAACTCTAGTATTATTCTAGAATATTTTTTCTATTATGGAATGCATGTTGACTTCATGTAGAATTATCACTAAGTTAGCACCTATATTTTTTACCTTCTCTTATCATTAACAACTTTTGACTTTAGTTAGTTGTTCCTTTTGGGAGAAGCTACTTTTTTTAGTTGAACATGCACATGGAAATCCCAACGGGGTGTGCATTACTCTTCATGTTGAAAACCCTATATATTGTAATCATTATAAATGATTAATACATTGTGTTTAGAGTTGGTTTTCTTAGTCTCTTATGTGTGAATATTGATTTTATTTTTCTCTCTCCTCTCTCTCTTTTGCAATTAATTAGTGTAGTATTTTATTCTCACAACTAGGTATTGGATTGTGGTTTAATCCTACATACTCTGTTTTATTTTCAATATAATTTTTCTTTGTTTATTATGGGTGATGATCCTAGAACTGTTTAGGAGTTAGTGGATTCAGAGGATGACAAACTCAAGAAAAATGTAATGGTTGAAGAAATGACAGACATAAACTAGAATGAAACGTGGGATCTAGTAAAATTGTCGACAGAAACATATACCATTGGTAGAAAATGGATGTTTAAGAATAATTTTAATGCAGGGGGGAAATGGACAAATACAAAGCTCAATTAGTAGAAAAAGGTTATTATTGGGATGAACTATCAATCTAGATTCCTCAACATTTTTTTATCAATCCAAGTAAGTTTAAGTAAGTAAACTTATGAAGAAATAACACAATATGTACATATTTGATATTTCATATACCTAAGGGTTTCTATAGAAATCAAATAGTAAAATTCCAAACTCATAGACATAAATTAATTCTCATTTACTCGGTCGCTTAGACTTGACCGTCAATTGGTAGGAACTCAGATTGAAAGAAGTCCCTTTTTGTTCTTTCTTACAAACACACTATATCTGACATAAATTAATTCTCATTTTCTCGGTCGCTTAGACTTGACCGTCAATTGGTAGGGACTCAGATTGAAATATGTCCCTTTTGGTTCTTTCTTACAAACACACTATATCTTGGACAAATATGTTCTAATATAAGAAATGAATGTTTCCAAATGTGAGTAAAAGTCTCGCTAGAGATAAACTCAATCTATCCAATTTGGGAATAAGAAAACTTACACAGTTTAATCTTCGAGTATATTTTGTGAAAATTATTGATATAGTGAAAATTATTGATATAGTGAAGTAAATAGAAGAGAATTTAATTATTTAATTATTTCCTCTAATTTAAAATTACGTATCCACAAAATATTACAACAAATAAAAAACAATAAAAAACAACAAGAAGTATGAAACAAATTAAGAGGAAGCACTCCCAACACACAATGCTTAAAGACAAAGACGACACATATCAAAGGGGGCCCTCCTAGATATGTTATTAATTAAACAAAAAAGAAACAAGAAGAAGTATGAAAAAAATTAAGAGTAAGCACTCCCAACACACAATGCTTAAAGACAAAGACGACACATATAAGGGCTCTCCTAGATATGATATTAATTAACTTAGATCATATAGAGAACTTCAATGCATAATATATCTCAAAGCTTTTCATAAAAACATTGTCACTAACTCCCTATTCTTTTTTCTTATCTTTTATATGTATTAAAAGAAAATCGAGTGTTCCTTAATACGCTCTATTTTTTAAAATAATTCACAGGAATATAGTCCAGATCTCCAGTATAGCATCTGACATAGATTTTCCTTGATCTTTCAGATTGGTTCCTTCATTTTGGATAAGGTGATCCTCACTCCATGCTTCTTGCATTGAATACCCAATTCCATGGGTGAACTGGATGATTTGAAAATAGTTATATGGATTTCCTATATTAATTGGCTATCAAATTTGAATATTGTTGACCTCTTAGAGCTAAATGGAATGGGGATGAAAAGGTAGATAAATCACCATCTCCTTATATTATATTATGAAGTCTCTCCAAGTGGAAATTTTTTCTTAGAGTGAGTGGAGATATGTCAACCTATAATTCCTATAGTCACTCGTGACATAGAGTAATTTTTTGTAATAATTGGATTATACATAATTTTACTAAATAAATATATCTAACATCATTTACAATAGAAAAACAAGAGTTAATATCAATTAACAACTTTATTACTTATTTGCACTCATTATGTCACCAATTAGGTAGAAGTGGGAAAAAAATAGAAGTTTTCAGAGTAAAAAATGGGGAAAATGGTGTTGGAGAAGAAGTCAAGTCTAACACCCAACATGTCCCCCAGATAGAAGATATGGCATGTCCTCATGCATATTATTGTCAAGTAATTGTTGATTCAAAAATTCAAAAATGTGTTTCTTTAGTTATTAAACTATCCTTTGGTTCTGAAACATTTGTTGTTGAAGTTCCCCCGCTTTTGATCTTGTTCTTTTTTATTTTATCAAAAAATCTTTTATTGTGTTGGATTGTTTTTAAATTTTGAGAATGCCTTTTCCTTGCATTCTTCTTAAGATCCCTACATTACTCCCAGATTTCATCATATTTTCCCCTTTTCTGGACATTCTATTCCTTCACCTCCTTATTTTCTACTTTGACCACCCTGTCCAAAGTTTTTTGGTTCCTGTATGGTTGTATTTATTTTAGTTACGCTCTTCTTGTTTTTGCTCAATTTGGATTCAAATTAATCAACCATGGTATTTGTACAAAAAGTTTGTTCTTCCTCATTTACATCAGGAACCTTATGTTTAAGTATTTATTCAGATAAAGGTAATTCTTTTAAAAAAATGTGTCGCATCAAATATCTATTGAACCTCAGTTTTTACGCAAATTCTTGTTCTGCGATTTTTGAACAAATTTGATAAAGTTTCTTAGTCTTCCTGATCCTCCTCGTCCTCCTCTGTTTTCTTCAACAATATTTCTTCCTGATCCTTATGAGCCATATGCCTTGTTATCCGATTTGTTGTAGCCAATAGATGTTTATATATTGATCTTCTCACCTTTTAAAATACTTTTGGTAGAGTCTCTTCATTACTGGAATCCTAGTTCACTTTATAATTTTATGCTTTCACTTGTCTTTCAATTTCTCAGTCGAAATGTTTTCAGAATTTTTTTTCTAATTTTTATTCTTTTTTTAATTGGCCTTGGTTGTTTGGACTATAGATTTTTTAGAAGTATGGGAATATTACTACTAAATATTTTTTTTCCCTTGTAATTGAGGTTGTTGTAAACCCTCACTTTTTTTCTTGTGTTTATCATTTTTTCATGTAATAGTTCTCATTTAGGGTTTACAAGAATTGGTTCCTCTTTTTCAGAATCTTCGTTAGACAAATCGGCTTCCTGAAATTGGTTTTTTGAAAGAAATTCATCCAATGTTTGATTTAAATTTTTCAATTTATCCAACAAAATTCACTTAATTAGGGTAGGGTGATATAAAAATCTTTCCTTATGTGGTGGGATTTTCTGGATAGCAACTGCTATTTTCATGAGATTCTTCAACAAATAAAAAGTCATGTTGATTCTTTTTATTTTATCTTTTAGATGGAACAAAAAATAGACACGATAGAGATAGATTTGACTATATGTGTCCTCACATGTAAAATAATTATGTATGAAGAAGACTACATCCCTCCACGGGTCATCGAGTAACATTCTAGATATGAATTTTGTCCAATCAAGATTTTAGTGTGACTTGGTCAAGAATGTCGTCGAAACTTTTCCTTCTGATCTCCAGTTTTTACCCCCCAATATTCCCATATTCTTTGTATCCCTATAATTTCTGAGAGTGCGTCCTCTGTCAAAGAAATTTTCACATCTCAAACTGTGGTTTTCTTCCCATTGATTGTTTTTGCAAACGACTTTGTGACTGCTACATTATGAACTTGAAATATTTCAAATAACTGCAACAACACTACCTTATGGAAAACTACTTTACAATTCAGGAATTCATCAAGAAGTGTTGTTCCTTCTAGTTTGTAACTAACAAAGGAAGGTGGTGGCATCTTCCTTTCTCGCCTTTATCTCATGTATCCTTTGGGTGATGACTTCAACCTCTTAATCGACAGGAATACAAATTTTGCACACAAGAAGTAGAAAAAAGTTTCAAAGTGGGGGAAATTGTTGGATAATAGAATAATTCATATGGAAATTTATTAGGTTAACTCAAATGTGTAAGGGTTGGTGGAATGAAAATATTTCATTATTCAAGGGTTTCGTCATGTGGAAAATAATTTCATTTTGGATGAATATTATCGTTTGCAATGATGATATATATTGGTTGGCATTGATTTGATAGACCTAATGTGTCAGATGGTGGGCAATATTATGATTTTCAGTGGACAAAATCAGAAAATGAGTAATCACTGCAATGTATGAAATAAGATTATATGTATAATACAATCATAATGATTTCATGTTGATATTGTTGATAACTCTAATGATGGAAGAAAAAACATGATACGACTTCAGGAAATCACTTGTATAGTGAGGTGATCATGGTGTTTCTATGTAGTGTAATTTGAAATTACATATTAATGTAAGATGTGTCTTTGAGAATCAACTCTTATTCTATTTAATTAAATAAATATTACATAACTATTACCTTACATACATATTACCTTGTTGCTCATAGAATATGGTTATGGAAATGATGTCATTGTAATCGTGATGATTGTTGATCATTTTGCACATTTGTTGAAGTTGTCTTCAATTAACAGAATTGTTCAGTTATTACACAAAATTTCTTATGGTGTTCCTTTAAATGAATGAATTTATTTTATTCCATGAGCTGAAAATGTTTTTCTACGACAATGATCTAAAGTGTATGGTGTTATATTTTTTGAAGTTGTCTTCAATTAACAGAATCGTTCAGTTATTACACAAAATTTCTTATGGTGTTCCTTTAAATGAATGGATTTATTTTATTCCATGAGCTGAAAATGTTTTCTACGACAATGATCTAAAGTGTATGGTGTTACTTATAAGAGAAAAAGAAACAGATCTGCTATTGCTTAATCATAGAAATAATGTTGTTGTATATACCAACTACTTTGATATTTGGGAAATAAAAATTGCAGGAATGTTGTACAATGAAAAAGAACAGAACTCTTACATCCAGTTACCTGATTTTCAAGGACAGTTCTTGTTCAAATGCGTTGGAAAACTAGTTTTCACATTCTGAACTTTATTTTCTCTTTAATTTTTATCCTCTGTTGAGATGCACCAACAACTGGTTTTCTCATTCTTTTATATATATATATATATATATATATATATATATATATAATACTTCTATCTTAGACTGCTGAAGTAATCTGGAAAAAAATTCATGTCTAGACATTGGCCTATGGTAGAATCCTAGTCTGTGAACATTGACAAAGAATGTAATTCATGAACCATCAATTATTTTGATTCTCAAAGATCCATTGTCAAACATTGTATCAATTTCATAAGGGCCTAGACAATGAGTGGCAATCTGACCTTTCAAGTTTTTGAACTTTGAATCAAAAAGTAAGGCCCAGTCATCGACTTTCAACTACCTTTTTTTTTATAAATTTGTTGTTCCATTTTTCTCACTTCTCTTGTACAAGCATGGTTTTCTGTAGTGGATCCTAGTGAATTTCAGCTAACTCATTTAGTTGTAGGACTCATTGTTGTTGATCTTCT
>JZKD02S0966693.1:885575-898875 GCA_000966675.3 Picea glauca
CAGCTCTCACATTCCCCTGGCCTTCCCGTGAGGGAATCAAGCCAGACCAGGCTCTGATACCATGACAGAATTCAAGAGAGCAGCAGATTACACACAAACACAAATTGTATTATTGTTTAATAGACACAACACAATACACATATATAAAGCTGGATTCAGATCCAACTAACTCCACTCTTGGAGGGATAGGTTGAGAGAATATCTCAACATCCTCCTACAAATCTTCAAACCAATATCTAAATTAATCATTAATTCTAACATTTGGGAGTTTCTCAGCCCAATATGCTTGATGAAGATGAACTTTTTTTATCAATATCCCTTCTAAAACTTTATTTGTTGTGTATGATATGGTGTGTACTTCTTTTGTCTGGTTTTATATTATTGAATAATGAACTGAACTAATTTTGAGGTGTGCCCCCTAGTCAGTAACAATCTCCCTCGGTACTCCAAATCGAAGAAAAATATCTTTATTTTACTACTAACTCATTAGTGGCATGTGGTAAATCTTTCCATTCTACCCATTTGGTGACATACTAAGTGAAAACTAAAATGTACCTTTTCCTTTTTTTTTATAGTGGATTTATGGGGCCCACAAAATCTAAATCCCATTTCTCAGACAATTTTATGACGACCTAATGATGAAGTTGAATCTCATTGGCTATAGTAGGACGCCTCATCTTTTGGAAATTGTCAAGGTCCTCTCCAAACATTCGACATTATAGATGGATTTCCACGTAAAAATAATTAATAAAAAAGGAATTAAGATTGGTCATTACAAATGGATTACAATATAAAGAAAATCAATGAAAAATCCATCCCTAAATCAAGAGTATAAATTAATAATCGCATATATAAACCTATTAGGCCAAGTGGTCCATACGTTAGAACACAACTAAAATAATCTTATAGAGATATTGCTATAACAATTGATTGTTAGCCTAGATAATAATACTAGTTTTCCTTTCATAATACTAGCCTTCCATTGATGGTTCAACTTGTAGGGTACGTGATGTTAAAATTTAAATATTGAATCCCGACTCTATGTATGCTAGTAGTGAGAAAATACATAATCGAGGTTTTCATCATTTTTTTAACAACAAAGTGACAAGTTACATAGTGAACCCCAAGTCTATGCATGCGAAGAGAGAGAAAATGGATTGGCGCTCTCATCAAATTTAACAATGTACTTGAAAATTAACAATAAATTTATTGATGTGGATTTTAAGATTCAATTTAAATGCAATCATAACCCTCAATGCATATTTTTTTTATGGGAATATGTATTTTGACCATGGGAAAGCAAATACTGTACAATTTTTTTATAAATTTATTTCTTTTCTTGGGGTTATTGCTTATATTTGTTGGACAAGATCTTCTTCGTGTAAACTAGAATTGAAACCTATGCTTAAAAAAAACTCTAAACAACAATAAAAATAACATGAAAATAACAAAGTGAGTAACCAAGGTTCTAATTTAAATAGGGCATGCCACATAACATATTGCTTTGGCCACCAAATAACTATGCTAACACAACCAAAATATATCTTGGATTAGAAAAAAGAAATTGTCTACTTGATAAATGGGTGGAATCGATGCTTCTAGAGAAATTAAGATTCAAGGATTAAGGATGGGCTATTAACACCTAATTGTTTAATTGTTTGTTAAGATACAAAGTGAGTGAGCTTAATGGTTAAGAACATGTGTTTTCTCTTAAAAGGTCACAAGTTCAAGTGACCTTAAAAATAGATTATTATTATTATTATATAACATCAATTTATTTTATATTAATTATTAATATAAACAAAATATTATTTAATAAATTTTAATTATTTAATTTATTAATATATTATAAATTAAAATGTTTTTAAATAAAACTGTAAATATAAAATTTTGATGTTAAAGTTTCTATAAAAGGAAGAATCATCTTTTCCTACTAACAAATTTTATAGGATTCATATTTTTTTGGTTTTTATAACGTCATGTTTGTTCTCATTTAACATAAAAAGTCGAAGGTCTTTAGTTGTTCTCTTATTAAAAAAGTTAAGATGACTTATCGACCGACACATGAGATGCTTTAATGACTTGACGCTATCTAGTTAATTGGGAGAGAAGCAGCGCAACTGGAATATTGGTTAAAAGTATCCCTTTAAACACGCGATAAAAACTTTTGAACCGCATTATAAAAAATGTACAAAAAGTAGTGGAGATAAATAAAATATACATGAGATGACCTAATAACTTTTATGGCCTCTTCCTCCAATGATAAACCATGATGCCAATGTTTTCTTATCGAAGCAGACATTGAAATGATAGTTCAGTAGGAAACGCAGATAATGAAAATACATTTCTACAGTAAATATAGCTACTCTTCTTCTTTCCTATCGGGAAAAACATTCTTCCAGCGAGTCCCCAAATTTCTATTTTGTTTATTGTAAATATGCTTCACCGTAACATTCAAGACTGTACATGGGCAGAAATACAACAGAAAGAAACTACAGTGAAATACAGTGACAAATTATCTAATTGTGCAAACTGGGGAGGCTGAAACGCTTGAAGGCCTCAGTTCTGGAGCGAATAAATCAATAAAAAAATCTGACTTGTTTCTCCGGGGAAGTTTTGCAGAGATGCAACAGCGCCAAAACGAGTTTTCTCACCTTTTGATACTTTTGTTGAGACAAATTTCAGAGCACCCCGGGGAATTCGAAGGCGTTTCTTTGCCGGGAAAAGGACTGTCTGGATTTCGTAAAGGCATTACATCTGCGGGCTCGTCATCTCATATCCCACAAATATTGAAATCATCTCATATCCCTCGAAATATGACCGTTCCTCCTAGTCTGCGAGACACCACTCCACTGACTTACTCCAGTCACTAACAAGGACCGAATAGATTATTTCAATCAAATCAGATTTTAAGTTGGATTGAATTCGTATTATTCATATGATTTGGACTATACCTCTTATGATGTTTATCTCACAAAAGTTGTAGTCTGGAGGACTTCATTGCACCTTTGAAATCATAAAGATAATATCAGATCATTAGTTCGAGGCATTTTTGTGTTGGCTGTTATTACTGAAATTTTCTTCCGGAGTCTTTTGTAGCTGAGACACAAAATTGGTTTCAAGAACGAGCAGAATGGAGGCCTGTCGAAAACAAATTCGGCACTTGGTGCTGAATTTGGAGATTTTGGAAACCATAAATACTATAATTAAGGTTACCGGGGAAAGAGACAGTCTGTTTGTTTGTTCGATAGTATCTGTCCACGAACAATAGTGATTGGAATGATAATATTGCAGTGAATTTTACACTAATTTTTTTTTCACCCGGAAATAGGTTTTCGCCGGGAAATAAGCATGAGAAACTTACCAATCACCAGGAAATAGTCGCTAGAAACTCACCAATTATGCTATCGCATGAGGTTGAATTCCACACTACTTAGAAATGGATATTGGTTGAGTGTGCTTAGAATCATATGTTACATTGAATTCGATTTTTGTTCAGAATATTACACAAGATTATCGGTTCCATGGAATCATTGTAATGTTTTTAATGACGGTTTGTTATATAGTTTTACTCTGCTTTTGATTTCTCCATGGAATCATTGTAATGTTTTTAATACGGGTTTGTTATATAGTTTTATTATAATAATAATAATAATATATTACCCTAGCTCTTTTGGATTTGAGCTTGTGACATTTTAAGAGGAATAACATTTTCTTAATCATTAGGTCCATTCATGCTGTATAAAGTGGTAAACTTTAATTAAAGTTAGTGAAAAACTTGTAGCAAGTACCATCATTAATAACTATTATTATATTATATAAATTATTATAAAATAAATAAATATATTTAATAATTTAATAATTATTAAAATAATCATAAAATAAATAACTAAATCTATTTCAATTGAATATATATTAATCCTTAATATTTTTAATATGTAACTATTGCCCAAAGGGGTTGGATCCAATGGTGGAAAGCGAGGAGCTTTTCACCATTGGACAAGGTTCAATTCTCGTGAGGGTCTAACCTGGAGCCATGGGGGCACCTTGAGGTAGTGGTTGAATGTGTGGTTGCACCCATAGATATTATATTAAATAATATCGTGATCCATGCACACATAAGAGAATCAAAGCCCACCCCCATGTCCAACTTTTAACCCAAAAGGGTTGGATCCAATGGTGGAAAGCGATGAGTTTTTCACCATTGGGCAAGGTTCAATTCCCGTAACGGCCTACCCTGGAGCCATGGGGGCACCTTGACGTAGTGGTTGAACTTGTTGTTACACCCAAAGATATTATATTAAATAATATTGTGACTCGTGCACACATAAGTGAATCAAAGCCCACCCCCATGTCCTCCAAATTTTTTTAACATGCACATCGATTCGAATTTTGATTTTTTTGTTGGATTTCACTGTTGCAACCTGAAATCCGTCGCCTTGTCTTCCTTTCCGCAGCAATGGAGACAAAGGGAGGGGCCCCCAAGCCCCCTCCTACTACAACTCAGTCATAGGAAAGGAGCATGACTCCTCTCACTTCAAATGCCTGACCTTTGAACTCCCGGAGGGCATGCATCAACTAATATGGGAGGATGAAATGCCGAAGGAAAAGACGATGGACATCAACCCTGAAACCAGTCAGCCAAAAACTAAAAGAACCTCAGAACCAGACAAATGCATCCCACAAGCTCCGATAGCTCCCAAATACAGCATCAGTTCTCCAAGAATCGAGGATCAGAAACAATGCATGAGAGATTTTTCCCTAATAGGAAAATTCTTGGGGCTATGGCCTTCCGAAAAAGACCTGGTCAAATGGATTCAACATTGGTGGAAACCCAAGGAACACTATGACCTCCAACTAGGATCAAAAGGCTTCTTCACAATCCTTTTTCATAACTTGGAGGATAGAAATCAAATCTTCGAGGGGGGGGGGCATACTTCTACAACTTAGCAAGCTTTTTGATTAGATTCTAGACGGAGAGATTCAACCCAGAAAAGGAAGACTTCACCCATGCCCCAGTCTCGTTGCGACTATATTTGCTCCCACAGGAATTCTGGTTGGAGGAGATCCTCACACGAATTGGAAACACCATTGGCAACTACGTCAAAGCCTCTGTGGAAACCAAGAAATGAAGGTACACTGCTTATGCTCACATATGTGTCTATTTAAACATCTCGAAACCCCTTCCTGATGCCATTATCCTAGATTATCAAGACGATGAATGGTTACAAACCATATATTATGAGCACATCCCCTTTTTCTATCACAAGTGCCATGAGCATCGACATATTTTCCATGAATGCCCCCTAAATAACCCACCTAAGCCAGCTCAAGAAGACTCTTACAATTTGAAGGAGGGCTTCACCCAGGTCACGGGCTGCAGAAAGCACCAAGCCAACAGGACACCCCCCAAGCCCCCGCCGGACCTCCCACCAAGCATTCCTTTGACTCCCTTCAAACCCCATTGGATACCGCCTCCCCGTCCACCAACCCTATGACAACCCCTGCAGCCGGTCAAACCTTTTCTTTGCCTGATCCCCTAGCCCATTCCTCCTCTCAACCTTTAATCCCAACGCACATTCTTCCAACCACGCTCGGCCGGGAAATGGGGGATCCAGATACGAACCTAGACGATCAGGAACTGGCAGGCATTGACATGGGCCATCTGGAGCAAGCATATCTCAAGAAACAACTATACACCATATCGCCAGACTCGATGTGCAAGGTGCACAAGGTCTTTCTCAATTCTTCTGCAGGAGGTTCAGCCAGAGCCAACAAAAATATGGGAATACAAAAAGAAACCTCAAAGGAAAAACACAAGACTACAAAAGAGGAGAAGAAGAGAGGCAGGAAACCCAAACACCAACTCATTCAAGACATAGGCAACTTCCTAGTCAACTCGGGTCAAATACATTTGATCTTCGATAGCTTCCCTCCCCTCCAACCCCCATCATCCTCATGAATATACTATCCTGGATTATAAGGGGCCTCATTGCAAAGAGAAAAAAATATTTTCTCAAAGAAAGAATGAAGAAGGATCAACCAGACATACTCCTCCTACAAGAAATGAAATGCGCAGGGGTAGAGGCGCACATCACTCTAGAAAGATGTTGGAATCAGGCTCAACATGTGGAAGTGGATGCGAGAGGGGTATATGGAGGTTTTTCAATGCTCTGGAACCCCACCACAATCCTACTTGACAAATTTTTTACCTCCAAATGGACTATCACTACCTCCTTTGGCCTCATTGGCTCGAACAAACAAGGCTACATCACAAATGTTTATGACCTCCCAAGACTAGGGGACAAGGAAGCCTTCCTTCAACACCTGGAATAGATTGTAGAGAACTTATGCCCCCAACACTAGATCCTTGGGGGAGATTTCAACATGATCACAGGGCTCGGGGGAAAAAAGGGAGGCCATCACTCTCTAGGCAATGATAGTATGCTATTCAACGACACCATCAGTCTACTAAACCTCATAGATGTTGGAATAGACAATGGGTTGTTTAATTGGTCCAATAGGTGTTCGAGGGACAACACGTCTCTAGCAAACTCGGTCGCTTCCTAATTTCTGAAGCTATTATGATGGAAGGCTTAGCGTGGAATTCTATAGTCATAGACACCCAGGGATCGGATCACTGGCCAATTTTACTAACTCTCAACATCACTTTCACCCTAGGCAGAAAACTTTTCCGCTTTGAAAAATTATGGTTGAAACACCCGAATTTCCAAACAAACATAAAGACGTGGTGGTAGGAGGAGGCTATCCAAATAGTGACCCCAATGTATCGGTTCCAACAAAGGCTAAAAAACCTCAAGAAACACCTAAAATCCTAGAATAAGCCCACCTTTGGCGACATCTTCCAAGGACAGGAAAATCTAAAATAGAAAATGCAGACACAACAAAACAATAGATCGAAGACAGGGCCTGATGAAAGACCTAAAAATGTAGGAAACACTCCTAAACAAATAGATTGCAGAAAGAAGGGCGCAGACAGAAGTACTCGGGCGACAAAAATCTCACATCCAATGACTGAAAGAGGGGTAAAAAAACAAAATTCTTCCACATATCCATGATCCAATGACGCCAAACCAATTGCATCACCCACCTAGTCTCAATGCATGGTATAGAAATTCAACAACATGCTGATATGGAAAGGGAATTGATTTCTTACTATCAAACTCTTCTCACGGAACCCCCAACAAATCGCTCGCAGGCCATCAATTCCATCCTCAGGAACATTCTGAAGGAGGTCACCAAAGAGAAAAAAGAATCCCTCATGAGACCAATATCCCAGGAGGAGGTCAATCGGTCTCTCAAGGCTACCCCACTAGCCAAATCTCATGGACAAGACGGCTTCAGCTCATACTTTTTTCACTACTATTGGAGCATCATCTATGAAGACGTTTGGAAAATCATTGAGGACTCTAGAAAATTCGGAAAGGCCCTCCAGGGCCTAAATGAAAATTTTCTCACCCTCATACCTAAGGAAAACAACTCCATGTCCCTGTCGCACTTCAGACCCATATCCCTTTGCAATGTCATTTACAAAATCCTCACAAAGATTATTGCAACCAACCTTAAGCCCATTCTTCCATTCTTGATCTCCCTAGAACAATCAGGCTATGTCGAGGGAAGACAAATTATGGACAGTGTGATCCTGAATCATGAAGTTATTCACTCCCTTCACTCTACCAAAACTCAAGGTATGCTCCTAAAACTAGACCTCTCTAAATCTTTTGACAAATTGAGTTGGAGCTACTTAAGATCTTCCCTCCTATCCTTTGGCTTTTATCCCACTTGGGTCTCTTGGATAGTCAATCTCACTTCTTCAACACATTTTTTCATAGTCATCAATGGCATCCCCTCCAAACCCTTCTCTCCCTAACGAGGCATAAGACAAGGGGACCCCCTCTTGCCTTTTATTTTCATCTTAATGGCAGAAGGGCTCAGTCGCACCCTCAAAGAAGCCATCAAGGACCAGTCTCTCTCTGGATTCACCTCCCGTGGCATCTCTCCCCCAATCTCTCACAATCAATTTGTAGATGATATACTTCTTATGGGTCTATCCACAACTAGATAAGCCCTGCGCTTCAGAGATAGCATTGACCTCTTCTACGAGGCTTCGGGAATGGAGGTGAATTTACTCAAATCCCAAGTCTTCTTTTTCAACACTCCTTTGGAAATCCAAAATCATCTCACTCTCCTCTTAGGATTCACTTGTAGCATCCTTCCCTCTGTTTACTTGGGAATCCCCCTCATTGACAACCCACTCAGAAATTCTTCCTGGGACTTCTTACTGTCCATCTTTAGAAAGAGACTCTCCCTCTAGACCTTTCATTCCCTAAATTTGTTTGGTCGCCTCATCCTCCTTAAATTCATCCTGCAAGCTCTCTCGGTCTACCTCATCTCAGCCCTGGCGGCCCCAAATTTCATCCTTAACACTTTGAGAATGCTTCAAATAATATTTATGTGGCAAGGAAACAAAGAAGGGCATAAAATGTCCTTGGTAAAATGGAAAAAAGTATGCAATCCAAAAAAATGTAGGAGGCCTCGATCTCCGAGACCCAACTATTCTCAACAAGGTCCTGATTGCTAAAATCTAGTGGAGATGGTTAAATAAACCACAATATATGTGGGTTCATCTATGGAGGAAGAAATACACATCCACAATCCCCAAAATAAAGCTCATTAGATGGAATGGTCAAAGCCCGGGGTCGCTGATCTGGAATGCGGCCCAGAACAATCGTGGACTCATCATGGACCACTCATTTTGGGAACTTCAAAGTGGCTCCTCAACTTACTTCTGGAGTGACTCATGGAAACAACTCCCATCCCTGAATACAAATCTAACTCTAAGCAACCTCATCCCTCTCACTAGAGATGTTGGGCTTCACAAAGTGATAGAATTGTTGAAGCCTTTTGACCCAGGGGAAATATGGCACACCTGGAAAACCTCCCATGAGAACCTACACACTCCCTCATAGCTCAACTTCCATCCCTTGCAGGAACATCTAACTATAAGGAAAATTTCCAGTCAAAAAGGAGAGGATATACTCATATGGGAACACTCCACCACAGGAGTTTTCAACATACTAGAAGCTTACTACATAAAAGTGGGCCACAAAACCTTACCTTGAGAGGAGGTTTGGGGAAAAATTTGGGATATGAAAACATGGATGAAAATCAATATCTTCCTTTGGTTTGTAGCGCAGAACAAAATCCTTACCTGGGATAATCTATTGAAAAGGGGCTTCATTGGCCCATCCTGGTGTTCGCTATGTGGCCAGGAGGAAGAAACTCAATATCACCTTCGAAATATTTGTCCTTATAGTTCGTGCATATGGGATCACAGTGCCAACATCATGAGAATGTCGGATAGGAACAATATAGGCTTAAAGGAAACTATTGCGGATTGGAGGAGTTCGACCTTTCAGTCATCCATCCTCAATAAAATTTAGCAGTTACTTCCAGGTTTCATTCTTTGGAACATATGGAAAGAGCGGAACAAAAGAATTTTTAACTCAATCACAAGGAACTGGAAAGACGCGTGGACCACAATTCAAACCACTATCATTGAAACCATCTCACTGTACCTGTGGATGGAGTAGGAACTCACTCCCCCTCAAAATGAATTTAACATTCTCAAGGCTTGGAAAATCAATCTCACTCCCACCCGTGAAAGGCCATTAGCAGTTGAAGAAATCAAGACAAGCCACACGCATTGGGAAGATCTACCCAAATATTGTTTTAAACTCAACTTTATGGAGCCTCCAAAGGGAATCTCGGTCCAGCAGGCTATGGGGCGGTCATCGGGAATAGAAAAGGGTAAATACTCTACATCCTGACAGGTAATACGGGGAACAATACCATCAATGCTGTGGAAATTTGGAGTCTCCTCTGTAGTCTACAAGCAGCCTCAGAGCAAGATATTTTTCCCCTCATTGCAGAAGGCAAATCAAAAATTGTGATAAATCTACTTTCGCATGTGCTCAATGGGGCATACCCAGAGAAAATCTTCCCAAGTTGGAGACTTGTGAATGGACTTTGCATAGTAAAATAAACTCTTCATCATCGACGAGTAATCCTATCATCTCATGTAAGAAGAACGACCAATCAAGTGGCTGACTGGTTAGCCAATCTGGATGTCGAGTTGGAGGAAGGTGTCTTCTCTTTCTCCCTTGCCACCAATCCCTCACACCCCATATTCACCTCTTGCAAGAACATGTCTCACACCAAAGACCAACCCCTCTGGGGTGCCACCTTGACATGATGGATGCAACTCAGGATAAGGCCACATAGACAAGCTACTTGACACCCGACGTCCATCCAGTGTCACGTCCCTTATCAAGTAATCTCTGGAATTTAAAAGGCTTGCTCCCATATTTCTTCTCTCACTCACACCCTACAGATCACACGAACAAGGACCTATGCGTCTTCATGGCACAATGCAGTGAGGCCTTCCAGTCACCTCATCTCCAACCTACCATACCTTCTCCTAAAGTTGGGATGTCGTATCCCTCTTCTCACTCATCCGCTCAAATTTCACAGGGCGTCTCCTCCCAGGATGACTCCCTTCTTCACTCTGATTTCCAGCTCTGGTGCGACCCCTCCTTGCTCGTTGTCTTTTTGTGGGGATTCTCCCCTCCAAGCTTATTTCTTTTTAGCAATCTCTTCTCCCGAAGACCGCCTACTTCCCTCATGCCACGACCCAGGTGCAAACCAAAGCATGGATCAGCCTGGTACGAGGCTCGGGGAAGAAAAACACCCCCCTCTAATATGTCTTGTGAAGCCTCGATCTTTCCTTGAGAAACCTCCCCTCTCCACCCTGAATTGGATTCTCCCCCTCCATTGACCCCCATGGTCGACCACCCTTCTAAAGTAGGTTTTCCCCCTCCTCTGGTCCCTTTAGTCATGCCCACTCCTTCTCAACCACCCTGCAATCTAGTCACTGGCCTCTCCCCCCTCTCGAATCCCTACAACTATAGGGTCAAGTGGTTTGATCTCTTGGGAAATTCTCTCAGTTATGCACCACCTCCCCCATATCCCCCTCAATTTCCCTCCATTATTCCACCCTCCCTCATCCCTCCCCCGCCACCTCACCTCCCTCTCCCCTTCTGGGTTCCTCTTCCTCTTCTCCATTTTCCAACCACCCCAATTATTTTGGTGGCAGGGCTGAAGAGCGAGTTGAGCTCATAATCACTCTGAGAAACATTAAAAAAGACCTGGAGTACATAAAAATGGCCATGCGTGAAACTCAAACCAGGGAAGACAACCATTGGCACAGAGTGGATACCATGATGGCATTTCTCCAAGATCTTCAACAGGCCATGGCTGACCAAGAGAAAGGAAAAGCACAGGCATTGGAGGTCTAGGTTGGGCCGCGACTTGGTCTAGGTTTCTAATTTCTTCCAGTGCTCTTTTTTCTTGTTGCTTATATTTTTTCCCTATGTGGAATAGTAGCATTTTTATCCTCCTTATGCATGACATCTGGCTCTATGATAAATTTGTCCCTGCATGGCCTCATAGCATAGTTCTTATTTTTTACTTTACATTGAGAAACAGTGGTTTCCCATATGGGCACTGTTGCCATCTATGAACTTGGACACCTGGCAGCGGTGGTTTCACACCAGGGCACCGTTGCCATGTAGATAGTTGTCTCTCAAACATTTGTATTTTTGGGCCACGAATCAATATAAACTCTAATTTACAAAAAAAATATGTAACTACTTAAAAATTAAATATATTTAATTATTATTGAGAAAATATTTAAAAAATAAATTAAATAATCAAATAAATTAATATATATTATTATTTGTAAATTTCTATTAATTTATACATTTAAATTAATAAATTAATATATATTACTATTTTTTTTAAATAAAATAGTTTTCAAATTTTCAAAAAAAATAAAATAAGAAGGACTTTTATTTGTCAAAAATTATTAAATAATTTAACAAATAAAATACACATAAATTTAATATTACCTTAAAGTAATTTTTTCCAATATTTAGATAAGTTCAGCTTAGAATCTCTATTATAAAGAGCATTCAAAATATCTCATAATAAAGAATAAGAAGATAATATACCATTTCCTTCTTTATTTCAAAGAATTTATCACAATGAATTATCATTTACATTTATTTAAAATATATTCAAATTATTTGAAAAATATCCTAAAGGAATTTGGAAAAACTAAACTTAAGTAATTCAAAAACGCATGAGTATACACAATGTTTCCTCCTTGGAGTTCACGGGTTCAAATCCACAAGGGGGTAGGGTATTAATATCTTCATAGACTATTGTGATACCTCAAGACTTGGATTTGTGACTATTATTTCAATTATTGTTTTCAATTTAGAATCTTAAATATTTTCCAAAAAAAAAGACAAATTGGTCAATTGACCAAAATGGAATTGTAAGACCTTATTATTTTATGAAAATAAACACATGTGGAAAAAGTGGCACAAGTTGATTGAGACAAGCTCTGGAGTTAACTTAACTTCAAAAAAGACACATTCCATATTTATAGGAGAATCTGTGAACATGTGTAAGGTAAATTCTGACAGGTGGTCTATGAGAAAGAGGCTCAAGACAAGTGTTACAAGTCCTAGGAAAAATAAAATAGGCCATGACAAAGGAATGGGACTATAACCTACCTAACCACCCATAGGTCGGGAACGCTACTTCAAGCCTGCTTCTGGACTAATTTTGAATTTTGATCAAATTTTAATGAATAAAGATGCATGAAATATTCACATGCCGAGTTAAAGATTCAGGGTAAGACATAAAGAAATCAGACATATGTCATGCACAACAATAACCAACAAGAATGCATATTATAGGTACAAATTTCATAGATAAAGAAGTACATAAAGGAAGAAATACACAGGTAAATAAACCATGACAGAGAAAACTTATCTTTCATTAAACAAATCACCAATTGGTTGCAGACCAAGGATGTTCCACCCTGCAATATGTAATAACATATTGCATGCAATAAAACTATATATTGTGTAGAAGTTTTATGAATTTGCTTTTATTCTCATCATGTGTAGTTAAGTTTTAATGATTTTGAAATAAACAAAACATTAAACAACTAAAAGATTTAAAGATTTGGAAAAAAAAAAAAAAATTAAAAAACATTAATATTTTATGAGCATTTTAGGATTTGGAAAAAAAAAAAAAAACATTAAAAAAAATTGATAAAACATTGACATTTTATGAGCATTTTAAATGTAAACATGTTCACATGTTTATATTATTGTTACTATGTTGTTTTGATCTAAAATAAGAA
>JZKD02S0966694.1:0-10233 GCA_000966675.3 Picea glauca
CTTCAAGTACAAACATAAGTACATAAACCCAAAACATGTGGGTACATAAGAGCTGAATATGAAAAAGATATATGGTTGTAACAAGTGAGCATCATACCCCTCTTTTACATCCTCCCAGTGAAGTTGTGCAACAAACAAGAATGCCTTCAAACAAATTGCATTCACATGCAACTTGCATCATACAAATTGTACTTGTCATACTCTCAACATAAATGAATACATAAGGCTAAAATGTGCATCTAAAATAGAAAAATGCAAGCCTTACTTTCTCAAGAAATCCAACCATTTCTTACCAAGCCAACTCAATGGTGAATTCTTCTGCTGAAAATCGTCTTCTTGTGAATCATCTTGACACACATCGATGATGGAATCTCCTCTTCCATTCTTTCCAATCTCTTTATCCATATGCTTCTTATGCTGTGGATGAGTGGTTGGATGCAATGTCCAACATTGGTCAATGAGATGACCCCTCTTCTGACAATGAGTGCAAATCATTTGCATCCTCTTTTCAAGTTGTCTTTGCTTGTAAAGTTTCCTGAAAGTGGTCAATCTTGAACATTCACCTTTATCGCCTTCTTGAGGAGGTGAGTTGGAAGAGTTACCAACTCTCTTTTGAAGACAAACAACAATTTTCTTGTCTGCATGGCTGTCACAACTCTCTTGTTTCATACATTTGCATTCATATTGAACACAAACTTTGCATGCTTGAGGGATTGAACTTGCAACAAAAGTTGTTCTTGGAACTTTTTCCCTTGTCTCCTCAATTTTGGAATTTTCTCCATCTCTTTGTTCATATCCAAGACCATAATACTTTGGTCTCTCCTCAACAACAATAGGCTCAACAATGCCTTGTGCATGCTTGCCTAACCCGCTACCTTCATAGCCCATTTTTAACAATAACTTGGACCCTATTCCTCTTGTGTGATTTTCAAAAACACCAAAGCATTCATCTTGAGAGGAATTTGAAGATAAACTAACATTACATACCTCATGTTCATGCATGTACTTGGTAAGGGTTTCCTTTTCCTCATGGATTTGAGTCTCCATCTCATGCAACTTTTCAAGAAGTTGGTGCTTCTCCTCCTCCATGGCCATCAACTGCTCTTGAAGGACAATGCTCTCTCTTCTTTCTTCCCACAACTCTTGTACCATATCTCTCATGGTTACAAACTCCTTCAACATCTCTTTGTCAAAGATCTTGGATAATGAAGATGTATGAGAACTATCAATGTTTTAAGCTTCCTCCATCCTTGCAAGATATCAACTTCAACACAAAACTTGCACAATAATACCAACAGCTAAAACTCTAGCTATAAATGACAATCAGATGAGAAAAAACTATGCTCTGATACCACCTGATATGAAAATAGGGGGATGACTTGTTATGCTATGAAAGCACCCTCTATTCCATTAAAATAAACTTTTCAGGACCTTGCTCAATGTCTTAGTTATGCAAGATAAATTATGTGCCAAGTTTATGCATCTTCTTTTAAATGCTCATGTGTGAGGAATTTTTTCTTTTAAAATGGTTAAATATGTGTTTTAAATAAATACACAGCAAACATAACTTGCAGCAAATAAACCATCAAACTCACAACAATAACAAGATGATAAAGGAGTTCACCCCCAACTAGGCTACATCTCCTAGAGCCTCCTTCAAGGGACTAGGCTCTCTGGGATTAGTTTGTCAAATATTATTTTACAAGATACTACTCAACTCTAATGGAAAATATGATTGTACCATTGGGATCAGAATACATAAAAACCCCAGAAATGACTAATAAAACTTTGAAATTGGACCATGGCTCATCCGGGCATGACCTCTTCTACATGTGGCCTTGAGCTTCCCTGAGATTCCTTGTGGAAACAACACCTGTAAAAGTCCTCAAATGCCTCTGAAACCTATCCCAATGTGTTCAGAGTATAGCAATTAGCCAAAAATGACTATTCAGTCACAAAAAACAGACTTGTGCTCATATAAGCATGACCTCAATCAATGAGGGCTTCAAGCTCCCTGGAGCTCTTTGGAAATTCAATGGTGAAAAACCTACAAAAGAAGTCTTCAAATGGCTTTGAAAATAATGCCAATGGATTCAGAACATCTAGAAACCCCTCGCTAGGCTTTTTTGGCACCTCATTTGGCCAAAAAATAAAGAAGTTAGGCCTGCTACCATTTTCCTCCTTTAAGCTTGTTCTCTGGTTCACCAAAATGCACCTCTATACGTCCAACCTAGATTACACACTCAAGCGCGTGATAAAACCTAGTGGTGGGCACATAACCAAAAAATGGTGCAAACTGTAGGACAATTAGGGCACACCTAGCCCCTAACCACCAAGCCGTGGACATATGGGTCATATGACCTCGTTCCCCGCACATCCAAAAAGGCCAAGTTCCAGGCCAATAGGTAATGGACAAGTGTCCAAATGTGGATGCACCAAGTGTCGGGTAAATGGGGTCGGCTAACCATTTAAAACTCCTGCGTGAATCTTGTGCAACCGTGTAGAGGTCGGGTCACATGGCAAGGTTTATGCAATTGGGGGTTGTGGTGTTGTAACCGTTGGAAAATATGAATTCACGTGCATTGTTAACCACCATTCATATGTATTATAATACAACCGTGGGCTGGGGCTATGCCCCAGCCCGACCCCCCACCGAAATGTACAACAAGGTGAATTCAAATAATTTTCAAAACATTATATAGTAAGAACTATAATGTGGGCGCGCCGGTTGGTCAGACTTTGTCAAAGATTTGGTGTGTATTGGAGGTCCAGGGTTTGATCCCCATGGACCCCATAAAATTTTAAACAAACAATCAATACCAAACAAATGGGGTGCCACGTGGTAGCCCACGCCTGGGCCACGTGGCACCAAACCATTGGACAAAAAGATGCCACGTGTCTCATCATGATTCATCCAACTACCAATTAACAATTTCCACATCATAAACTGCCATCTCAGTGTGAAGACATACCACATCATCATACGACCTCTGCCACATCAACATCCGTACGGACTGTACAGACTGTACAGTAAACACATTTTTTTTGCCTGTTTGACGATTCGAACAGAACACGATATCTCACTCATCTGATGTTTGTTTGAACCCGTTTGAGTTGCGTTGGGTTCATGAAGATGAGGACTATGCACTCATTTGTTTTGAGGCAATTATGAGAACTTTGATTTTTGAGCAAAATTTTGACCCCTGGTCCAGATTCTGATCAGGCGTCTACAGAACCTTAGTAGACAAATACCATAAGAGAACCTCAGGCAGGTGTCCCTTCCACGATCTGACCAAATAAATACAACCCGACCAAGGATGCGACTGAAAAGAGAAATTTAAAGGATGAGGTTCCAAGGAAAGCACCATAAACAAGCCGGGAGACATGCATGAAGGAGGTAGAAAAGTCGCCCCCCCTTTAAACTTTGAGAACGAAATGGCCAAGATTAAAATCTTCTTCCATTTTGACAAGCTCATCAAGAAAGGAGAATATCGAGATCATATTATTAAGATGCTAAATATGGGAGAGACTCCCGACACCCTGAACGTCCAGGATGACCACCCTGCCACTTTGTTTGGTCCGCACGTGGAGGAAACAAGTGATACTAAGGATGTTCCCCCATTCTATATCAGCCTCAATGTCCATGACATGAATTTTCATAATTCCATTCTATATTCGAGCACGTCACACAACCTCATGCCCAAGGTGATCATGGACGAGTTGGGTTTGGACATCACCAGGCCCTATAAGGATATTTTTTCCTTCGATTGAAGGAAAGTGAAATGTTTGGGTCTGATAAAATATTTGGTTGTGTCATTGGCCCAAATCCCTTCAATGAACCTCGTTATCGACATCATTTTGGACGACATACCCCTAAATTTGGCATGTTATTTTCTAGGTCGTGGGCTACGAAATTGAAGGGAACCCTGTAGATTGATATGTCATATGCCACTATTCCTGTCTTCCACCAAGAGAGATGGTTGTACAGAGAGGTGTTGCTCAAATACATGGTGATTAGAAAGACCCATTTGAATAACCACCCTATCTACTACATCGACACTGAGATCAGCTCCTCCATATTTTACAATGACTTAAGCTTTGAAGAGGAAGGGTTGACAACTCTCTTGACTGTCGATGATAAAGTTGCGCGACGAATAGTAGAATGCACAGACCCGAGGAACCGTGCAGAGAATGAGATGTGGAACATGAGATTCAATGGAGCTATCAACAAGGAAGGGTCTAGGGCCGGTGTATGGATAAGTCCTCCCAAGGTGGGCACAAAAATCTTCTTGTACAAACTTGCCTTCGATTGTACAAATAATATGGTTGAGTATGAGGCATTGATTTTGGGCCTGAGAGTTTTGAAAGAGTTGGGAGAAAAGAGGATAGCGGTGCATGGAGACTTTGAGCTTGTCATAAACCAAGTGAAAGGTATTTACCAATCCAATCACCCCAGACTGAGGGCATACAAAAACCTACTACTGGACCTCCTCAAAGAATTCTCAGAGTATAATTTGTCAGCAATCCCGAGGGGAAAGAATTAGATCATGGATTCCTTGGCCACCTCGGCCTCAGTTTCTAAGATTCCCATTTTCCCAAATAGAAAATATGAGATCGAAGTCAAACACAGGCCCGCAATACCCGATAATATCAAATATTGGCAAGTGTTTGAGGATGACAAATAGGTGGACAGATTTCTCTAAATGAGTGACGAGTTCTACAATATAAACATTGATTATTAGTGATGTTGCGACGAAGATGAAAACATAATTGTGCATATTAACGATGATCCCTTTCAGAAATAGATAGATGGGAGGGAAATAGTGTAGCTAAAGAACAATATCATCCCAAAATGATTAGTGCTATTGGAAAATTTGTTCGATGAAAACGATGTGGCTATAAATCCCAAGATCACTATGAACGATGAGGATGATGAGGATTGCAATATCGGGACCCAAGAGAATCTGAAGATAATCAAATTATCAAATATGCTCAACTCGGAGGTCAAACAGGACTACATCAAATTCATGAAGGATTTTCCCGATGTTTTCATATGGAGTTATGATGACTTGAAATTCTACGGCACTAAATTGATTCAACATGTCATTCCTCTCAAAGAAGAACAAAAACCTTTCAAGAAAAAGCTAATACGGATCAATCCCATGTTGTTGTTGCTAATCAAAAAAGAGGTAAAGAAACTCTTCGAAGCTAAAATTATCGTTTCTTTAAGATTTTTGAAATGGGTCGCCAACATGGTTCTTGTAAGGAAACAGAGCAGTGAAATAAGGTTGTGCATGGATTTTCGAAAATTGAACAAAGTATCCCTCAAGGAAAACTACCCGCTCCCTAAGATGGACTATATTCTACAAAAGGTAGTTGGATCCCAGAATATGTCTATGCTAGATGGATTTTCAGGTTACAATCAGATCATGGTGCACCCAGATGACCAAGAAAAGACATCTTTCACAACACTTTGGGCTATGTTCATGTATGCTAATATGCCTTTTGGCCTTATGAACGTTGGAGCTACCTTTCAGAGGGCGATGGATATAGAATTTGGAGAGGAAAAGGAAAAAATTATTGTGATATATCTGGATTACATCATAGTGTATTCTAAATCCAACGAAAAACACCTTGAGCATATGAAGAGGCTCTTCCAAAAATACAGGAGGTTCGACATTTCGTTGAATCTAAAAAAATCACATTTCAAAATGAAAGAAGGGAAACTGTTGGGGCACATCATCTCGAAGGAGGGTATAAATATAGATCCCAACAAGGTATAAGGAATCCTCAAAATCACCACTCCTCACAGCAAGAAGGAGATGCATTCCTTCATGGGAAAGGTAAATTTCTTGAGAAGATTCATCCTGAACCTGGTGAAAATTATAAAGTATATCACCTGCATGCTCAGAAAGGGAAACAAGATCAAATGGAACCCCGAAGATAGGAAATCATTTAAAGACATCAATGTAGCGCTGACCAAATATCATGTATTGGCCAGCCCATATTTCATGAAGGATTTCATCTTGTTCTCATTAGCCTCAAAGAATACTATCATTGACATACTGTTACAGAGGGACAATAAGAATTTTGAAAATCCTATAGCCTACTTCAGTAGGACACTAAGAGATTCCCCACTAAGGTATGATATTATGGAGAAACAAGCATATGCCTTAGTGAAGGCTCTCAAAGATTTTAGGACTTACATACTAAATTCCCACGTTGTCGATTATGTAACCAACAACTTAGTCAAAGACATCTTGACCCAGCCTGACCTTGAGGGAAGAAGAGGGAAGTGGATTGCAGTCATGCAAGAATAAAAATTCTAAATAAATCCCACAAAGTTGACTAAAGGTCAAGGCCTCACAAAACTGATGGCACGGTCGAACTGTGATTTCCTGGGAATAAACTTCATTGCCGATCTGAGGGAGAATCCTTAGGAAGAAACAACTATGCATGTGTCTTAGAAGTTCATCGATTCACCTTGGTATATAGACATCATTTATGTGTTGCAAAATCTGCAAGCTCCCATTGGGTTAAGTAAGACCAAGGATAGCTTCTTGAAGCTGAAGGCCATTATGTTTTGCATCTTAGATAACTCTTTATATTGGAAAGATCCGAGAGGGATATTGCTGAGTTTCTTACTAGAAGATGATGCGAAACGAGCTATCAAAGAATTCCACAAAGGCAATTGTGGAGTACATCACTACTGGAAAACCACCGTACATAAATTTTTAGGGGCAGGTTACTATTTTCCCAGCATCTTCGCAAATGTATACAGAGAAGTTTCCAGTTGCCACAAGCGCCATATCTTCAATGGATGGAGAAAAATGCAACCCCTGCCGCTGAAACCGATCTCATTTGAAGAATCATTCATGAAATGGAGCCTAGAATTTATAGGATAAATCCACTCGCCATCCTTGGAACAACACAAATGGATAGTTATGGCTACGAGTTACTTCACAAAATGGATTGAAGAAGTTCCAATGAATCAGACTACCGACAGTGTCATCATTCAGTTTCTGGAGACCAATATCATGTCTAGGTTTCGGTGTCCTATCAAGATCATCACGGATAAAGTGGTGTCATTTAAGTCCAAGAAAATGGAGAAGTTTTTCATGGATTACAATATAACCCTGGGACATTCTACATCATATTACCCACAGGGTAACAAGTTAGCAGAATCGTCAAATAAAAGATTAACTAGGATCATTAAAAGACTCCTGCAGGAAAACAAGAAGGCATGGCATAAGAAAGTCATTTATGCATTATGGGATGACATAATCACTACCAAAAATTGCATCTCAACGTCATCATTCCAAATCATATATGGCACAGATGCATTTTTCCCCACCTCACTGGGGTTTCCCATCAGGAAGTTACTACAAGAACAAGAGGCCAAGCCAGATGAAACCCATAGAAGAATAAATCAGTTGATTCACTCATAGCAGATGAGGGAGCAGGTTTAAAACCGATCACAACTGCACCAACATAGGATGAAGAAAACTTTCGACAAGCATGCTAAATAGGGGGAATTATAGGTGGATGATCAGGTGCTAAAGTGGGATGCGAGGAACGAAGACAAGGCAAAGCATGGAAATTCAATCATGTTTAGATGCGACCCTTCAGAATTAGCACATACGATGGAAACAATGCATATCTATTAGGAGAGATTAAAGGAGAGTCCACTGGTGGAGGGCTTGTGAATGGCAGGTTCCTCAAACACTATCTGGTTCAGTAAGGTCTGTTTTGTTTTTCATGTCATTGTAAATAGTCGTTTCATTTTTGTTTTTCAAGGAAGGAATTTCGAGTCAGTTTGTCAGCAGAAAATTAAAGCCTCGAGTGAAGGCCCTAAGTTTATGCTGAGTCAAGTTGATACTGTGTCAAGAAGGTCTAGGTTGTGTTTTTATTTTCCATTGTTTTAGAGTCTAGAAGTCGAATAAGGCCCAATGGTCAAGAACCTTGTCTATTATTATTTTCCACCTCACTAGGAGGATAGCATCCCCATTGGAGCCAACTATTAGCACCGTCATTGTTTTAGTTAGAGTCAGTCTTATTTGAGTCATGGTCCATGTGTCAAATCATTTGAGGTCAGGTACCAAATAACGAAAGAGTCGAAGTCATCAAGTGGTCGATTGTCCCTTAGAGTCAGGAAGGGATGTCAGAACCAAAACATATGTAAATGGTAAAGTTATTTTCCCAAAGAGTCGGGTCCTATCAAAGGAGAAGGTTTTTAGTGCCAAAAGTCATGCAATTTGTTAAATATAAGTCACATCGATAGACGTAATAATCATCATCAACTCATTATGATGTCAAGAAGAATGAAAAATCAAAACGCTCATATCATGTATACTCTGCAGCTCTTATCAGTTGTACATTACACACCCCAAAGTGTACCCGTCAGGTGGATATTCTGCGAAAATCTTCAGCTTGATTCAAAACCTCCAGTCACCATGGATTCAGTGTCCCCTAGCACTATTCCAGCCCTCAGCTACTCAATTATAAATTTCATTTGCTCTGCATGGATTCTGTTCACTAGCCAAGTTTATGCTCTGTCTGTAATTCTTCCCGCGAGTCCTGGGTTTCTCATGGTTGGAAATTCAGTTTCCTTCAGCTGCGTCACAAACTCAGGTCAAGCGAGATTATCGCTTTGGGTCAATGCTAAATCCTCTGCATGCAGAACGAATACACGGTGCACCATGAAAACATCTCAGAACATAAGGAAAGGCACACAAAGTAGAAAAAATATGGGGCCCGAACCTCAAAACTTGATGTTGGTAAAGGAAAATCCAAGGATTCAACGTAAAACCGGCAGAGCAGTTTACACTTAGGCTCAATCAATTTTCTGTATTAATTGTAGGAGTCACTTTCCAGGTATGAGAGGAAACTCTGTCAGACACCATGAATATCCCTCTGTGCGGTGAAATATGGTCTAAACACATGCCTTTGGACGTGCTATGCTATGAGGAGTTCATGAAACCAGACTGTTTAAATGGGAAAGTCGAAGCGGGTGTTCTAAGTAGATATTTGTAGGAACCTTTTCGGAAGATCCTGAGAGTGATTAGGAAATATTTCATGTGTGAAGGAAGTTTTGATAGAATTCACCCCCATCACATCAGATTGTTGATGCATTTCACAGGAAGGAGACCATTAAATATGCCTTTCTTCTTGCACCAAAGCCTCTGAGAAATGGTAGACGACGTCCAGGATGATACAAACCAGGCGAAGAAGAATTTATCTCATGTCTCGTTGATTAAATTGTTGATAGTTGAGGGTTTGCGGCGATTGGGAAGAAACTGGGATTCATTCCTACACATAGTCAGAATCCCCAGGGACCCCAGAGGAGATTCCCCTCTACCCATAGAAAAAGTAAAATATCACCACGCAGAGGCAAAAATAGGAAGGGCCACGGAAGAAGAAAAGTCATTAGAAGCCCTATCTCCCCAATAGTTGGTACCCCGAAGAAGGGTCAGGCCAAGGAAGAACAAGGAAACCAAAAGAGCCCAAATCCCTCATGCGTTGCACGCGAAGTCAGACGCTGAAGAATTAGTTGTTCTCGCCATTCAACTAGAGCCCGTCGAAGGTCCAAGTTGAGAAACTTGTGAAATAAGGAGAAGGAAAGACACTAAAGGAATAAATGTTCATGAACCATCGCAACATCTAGAGCAAGCACAACTCGCTATTGTTGAGCTATATTGGGAGAATAGGAAACTGAGACAGTAGTTAGCAGCGAAGACCCTTGAGGAATTAACATCACAAGGTCGAGAGGGAAATGAGACGTGGCTCAAGAGGAAGTGTTATCACTGAAATTTCGTCTGCACAGGGCGACAAGAACTCCGCATCGTTAGCACAGAAAAACAGTCGTTCATGGCACAAGGATTAATTCCACAGCACAACAAAAGGGTCAAAACTATGCAAAATGGCCAAAAAATTACAAAGCGCTATGCACCCACGGGGCGCGCGCACGCGCGCGCACAACATCTTCGTACTTGGAGCGCATATGCGCGGCTGTGGGGTGAAAAACCCGCACGCCTGCCAAACGGCGCATTTATGAAACTAGTCAGCCTCCCAACCACTAATGGATCGACTCTCAAGTCGATTTGACATCAAATCCGAGATCAATCTATGTGGGGAGGCTGGTCAAAGACCTAATTGTGCCCTAAAGAGCCCCTTTTCACATTCAAAAGAGGTTGCATAATAACCCAATGCTTGGCTATAAAAATCCATGAATGA
>JZKD02S0966694.1:10243-32508 GCA_000966675.3 Picea glauca
GCTTTGTTGTTTTCTTTCTAACCTTTTACCATACAGCTGTCATGACTAGCAGAGCCCAACTAGGCATGTAAGCACTCACTTTTTGCTCATCAAACGACGAAAAGAGTGCAAACAGGAAGCTTAGGGAAGCAAAATATACAATCATCCAGTTGTGCAAAGACAGAGGGTGTCAGAAGAAAGAAACGCAAAGCACTTCAAGGAACGTGGACCGGCCATGGAAAACATTTGTGCGGCTCTAGCCAATAGATACAAGAAGCAAAAAGGGAATGGGGTTCTCCAAAGGAAAGTAATGAATCTGAAAAGGTGAAAATGGTCTTTCAGGAGAACGCTTCGGGTATCAAAACTACTGACGAGACTAGAAGCATGATTAACAAACTTCATTTTTTTTTCTCAGACGTGGCGTGGGTTTTGTCTCCCCATGTCCTATTTCCTACCGAGAAGTAGGGACTCTGATAGATACTCATGTGGCAAGAATACAATGCACAACGCTAGAATCCCATATATTGAAAAGGACATGTGTATGTTGGACACGCAACACTTTTAAAAGAGGCATCATTCCCTAACTAGGGTCATGATTTTGGAAACACCTGCAATAGTCTGCAGACACCTACCATATGTATGCTCCAGCAAACGACCACATGACATAAATCAAGGCTGTTACAATGCGTGGCAGGAGTTTGATAGGACACTTGATCAACTAGATACCCTGTCAAAAGAGAGCATCGACAGATCACCCTCTAATGACGAGATCTTGCTGATGACCAAACTGTCGTGGAAAAGACGAGCAATTATGATGCAACCGAGTACATTCAATTTCTATTTTTATCAATGCTCCATATGAAGAGTCATATAGTAGAGAATAGTCAGAGCCAAATTTCTAGGGATTGTTATCAGAGAAATTGGTAGGTGCGGACACTAATAGATCTCCCTAGATCCACCTAGATCTAGAACAAAATAGGACAGGACACGACTCTTTCCCTAAATTGTAGTCATTGAATCTACCAAGAAGAAGGAACAAGTGAAGTACCTTTATATCGCTTCCTTAGGTCTCTATTGTTCTCGCTTCGCTCTGGTGCTCTTCTGACGTCACGTCCAAGACAACACAAACCAACCAAAGTGAAGATAGCAAAATATATTCAATGTCAACTTATGCATATGATCAAGGAGTTATGCTATAAAATAAGAGTGATTTTATGGGAAAGGGACATGTCGTTGTATTATATTAAATGAAAGTAGAATATACAACTTGATTTCCTTGATGTCGCAAGCTTCCTTTCAGTGACCCTTGGTTCCAACACACACACTTTCTATGCACTTCCATGAAGAAGATCCAATTCCTCTTAATAGACCAAATAGAGTCTTCAAGCTTCTGTCCAAGAAGGGTTCTTCACACAATTCTTTCACCAATTCTTCATTCAATATTGATTAACCTTTTCCATGAGAAACATTTCAATATATAGGAGAAGGAGGGATGGTTACATGGATGAGGATGATCCCACCAAATCTGAGAAGTCAATAGGATTCCAACCATGCGAATGCCAACTCATTTTCTAGAAGATCCCTTTCTAGAACCTTCGTGACTTCTTCTCCTTTCCAAGCTTAAAAATAGGTTCACACCCTATCTATGGAGCAGACTGCGAATAGTTCGCACCCTAAGTGTGGGTGGCCTACAAGAATGAGGGATTCTCGCACCCTGTAACATAGACATCCTGTGAACTCATCTTAAAAATGTGTTTTTTGGAAGAAGACAACAGTCACTTTTCTCAGGAAAAAAGTCCTTGTGGAAGCCTGAACACACCACTTGTAGAGACATCACCAGAGTGACCAAAATCATGTGTAATAGGGATAGTAGTTAGAAAGTAGGGTACCTCAAGCGCCACACCCTGGTCGATATACTTCTTCTTCTCAATGTAAGACAGGTTGATTGGAAAAATAGTGTAGACAATGACTATTGAATGCATCTTTCGAGCTCAATTAAAACTTAATGAAAATGTCCTGAAACTTTGATGAAAATATTTTAATGGTGGCAGTTTGATGAATTGTATTCTCTCTTTTCGTACATGATTTCCTATATTATTTATATTAATATCTGTATTTTTGTCTAAATAGGAATGTGATTCAAATATAGAATTCATCGTGTCCTGCTATATGTTTCTGCCATTTAGATGACCGTGTTTCTTCTAAAAGTGAACTCTGAATTCATCCCCTGCAGTGCTCCAAGTTTCTTTATGCGTTTTTCTCTTGCCACAGACAACGCTTTTTAACTGAAGGATTTTTTCTTATTTATCATTTATTCTCTCAAGCATAGTCACTAAGTCATTTTTTTCTATTGTTTTCTTAAATGGACTCCATAGCCCAAGGTCTTGTTTTTCTTTCGCCAATAGAACTAGAAATATTGTAACAAAGTGTTAAATCTAGTCGATAGTTTAAATCCATAACTTGTGTTATCACCACAAAGATATGATAGATAAAAGGGCCCATGATATCTGGAGACATTGGGACAAAATAGCCGAGATGCAAAGAGAAAAACTGGATGGACTGTCAATCCTGAAAGCGGCCCAGATCAATGGTCGACGCATGTATCGGATATTTAACTAATGCAAAGGTTAAGAGATCGAAGGCAGGGTGGGGAAAACAATAGCGATTTTATTACGGGACGAGTGGCGCCCATAGAGATGCATCGGAAAAAAATCAGTTTGAATAATACCACTTCCTCCAAACCCCTGATGCCAAATCTACCAGGAAAATGTGGACCGTAGATCCTGAAGCATCCTAGATCAACGGTTGAAGTTTATATCGGTGATTGAAACAACACGTACATTGATCAATAAAGAGCGGGCCAGGGAAAACTACCTTGTTTTAAACCATGGACACCTGGCGCCCTCAGAGGCACGTCAAAGTGGAAGGCAGTACACTTGAAACAATTTTCTCCAAACCCTGATGCCAATTGGATACCTATAAAAGGGGGAACCCCCCAACATTATTCTATAATAGTTCGAATCCTTCAAACGTTCGAAAAATCGACACAAATCTTCCAGTCAAATTTCAAAGCTCAAAATTGAACCAGAATCACGTTCTTCACCGCTTGACAGGTATTCTTCACCATGGATGTCAGTCTTGTCATTTTATCTGTAAATGAAAAAGAGATATCCTCTAGGGAGGAATCCCTAATTGACAAATGTTTTGACGTTTTCGACACAGATATAATGGTCTCACCCATATAAATGACTAGATCGAATTTGTTGGACAATGTTGGAAAGAACATACCTTTCCTTGAAGTGGCTCAGGCCTCCATCATCCCTTACGTCCTAGAAATGGTCTTTCCATTCCCTGAATTTGTACGCTGGTGTGCCAAGAGATACTCTCAGGGAGAAAGAGTCATTTTAAATAAATTAGGGTTTGAATTTCTATGAAATGTAGACAATCCATCACTCTAGCATGCTCTTAGTGTACCAGACGCCTACCTCACAGTGCCAGATCCCTTCAAGGAATAGAGAATGATCACAATTTATAGATAGTGTTCGCTCGAAGTTAAAACCTTGTTTCTACAAAACATAGTCAATCCTGAATATCATTTAGAGAGTTTTTCATTACCTTCCAGTATAAGCATTATGATTGTCGAATTCCAGTGGGCTTGTTCCCTGTTGAGTCAAATTTTAGAGTTAGATAATGACAAGTTTGTGGTAGAAGTCATGTTATGTTTCTTGTTGGTTTGTTTTCTGTTTGATCATCTAGTCTGTGTTAGTTTTGATGAATTTATTGCAGAGAATATACATCAATAGATGGTTAACTTTATCTCATTGAGGCACTTTAAATACTACACACACTTGTTGAGGATGTTTCTAGAATCCAAGAAACCTCAACTTCCTGAGAGAGATTTCATTTCAACCTAGTGCAAAAGGATCACCATGCTCATATTCATCAACAAGATAATGTCCAAGGTACACAGTCTCATTTTTGGTTCAGATCTATCGAGAGTTCTAGAATAGATGAAAATATCACTACAACCTAATCCAGAGAACATGATAGGATATTGGGTGTTATTCGCACAATCTACTGTGATTTGGTTATATGGATACCAGGAAGGATCTTACATTTTACCAGTTTTTTTTATGCCCAGGGTCTTCACTTTGGAATTCATAAGACAAAGAATTATCTCAAAGATTGAACGTTTTCTGAAAGCACACAAGGCTTCTAATCTGAAATTTCCTTTCATAGTAAAAAGTAAGTCCTTCTTACCTCAGATTAAATCCAAGCTCAGTAAATTTGGTTTCACATAGTTGTAAGCGATAAGCTATGATCCCCATCAGATCATATCAAAAAGAAGATTGGCTAGTATACAAGGTCCCTATGAACATGAACATGTTGAAGGATTCGATAAGTTGACCAATATGGAGACTTGTGCAGACATAGAGGTCATCATACAATAAGATCAAATGAAACAAACAAAACCATCTCCTCAGTCGAGTCCAGCGTGCAAACCTTCCCCTAAGTTGGTTATCAAAGCTCCTAAAATGAGCGTTTACAATAAGAGAAGTGGTTCATAAGAACTAGATATCAATGACCAGCAATACACTCTCAAAAGAATGAAAATCACATTATCATCTCAGGTAATTGACCTAGAATATGAGGATCTCAAGGGGAAAACATGCATGGAAATGGTGGAAGCTACAACCAAGAATGAAGAAACCAATACAGAAAGCAGGCCACAAAACAAAAGAAGCATGAAGGTCTTCAGCAGCAGGAAGTGCATATTTGTCCAGACACTCAGGGTAGCGTATCAGTCCAAGGGAGATTTGATGAATCAGTATGGTATGAAAGGAAGTATGGTGAATAGTTAAATAATGGATCTTTTACCTGAATTAGAAAGAACTTCTCAACACAAGGCTTCCTTACTTTCAGTCAGGGATGTGGAGAAAAAGACATTTAACATTGCAGTGGTTGATGATGATAAAGTCTCTGAGATCAAAATGCATTATGAAAACATTGTTGCCCCTCACAAAGTAAAATTTCATAGGAATGCCAGTGACATGTTGTATTCTAATTATTTGAGCTTGGCACTAAAGGTTTCAAGGTTGACAACATATGTGTCAAAACTAGATGGACAACTGAAGTAGGAAAAAGTTTCCAGCAAAGCCTGGATAACACGGGTGAAAAGACTAGAGTCTGAAGGCCCCTAGGGGTTGAAATCATCTTTGGATGAAAATGACAAGATGATACAAAGTATAAAGAAAAGTTTGAAGATGGCACCTATGGATTATTCACAAACAACAGAACTAGTTGCATTGGAACAGGAGAAAGAAATATTCAGACAAGAGGCACTCAATTACAAGGCTAAACTGTTGCAATTGGAGAAAGAGAAATAGCATTGGTCACTAAGATAGGTGGCAACATCATACATGGAAATCACTATACATGCAAATACAAAAGATGGATCAAGCACTGAAGGGTTGGTCCAAGCTATGTCCCAGGTAAGCTTAAAAACAAATGAGATCAAGAATCTCAAAGAGAACCTGGAAAAGCTGAAGAAGGAAATGAAAGTAAAGGATGAAAAGATAGCTCTACTTCATAGAGAAAACCAAGATTTGTAGGAGAGATTGAACAAGCAAAAAAACAGGTTAAAGGGCAAGACGTTATTGCAGGGAGCCAAACATGTAATTTGGGATGCTATTACTATGGAGGTTGCTAAATTTAGGGTTTATCTGAATTTTATCGATGACAAAGATAACATGGTTGTTACAGCTTGGAACAAATGTGTTGTCGTAAATGAAGTATTAGCGAAGAATCCCTTGGAGTGGGACCAAAACACTATTGATTTGTTGAATGTTGTACCTATTGTTGATCTTCAAACCATTGTTGTGAATGATAGGACCGCATTGATCATTTCATCCAGGAGGATCATTGCTAAGCACAACTTACTCGGATCAGTCTGGAACAAAGCTATGCAAATGGAACATAGTATATAGGAATTTAAAGATGCTTTTAAGAGTTATTCATCAAAGGTCTTCCTTCAGTTTGGGATGGTAAAGGTTCATTGTAAAATCAAGAAGACTATCACTCTCTCCTCATGCAATTCAAAATGGACCATTCTAAGTTCGAGGACATGGAAGAAAATATGAAAGGTATGAGTTTGGTAGAGCATTTGGCTACATATTTTGAAATCTTAAACAAGTTTAAAATAGTGAAGGTCAGCATGCCCACCATGTCCTATGCCACATGCATTGACTTGGTAATTATGATTAAGGAGATGATGGATTACAGAATCCCCTCTGATTCACAATGGAAAGAGATCGTGCGATTGGGTAAGACAAAAGACAACATCGCCATAACCAACATATGATCTCCAGGTATCACCAGTTTTGCAGATCCGACGGGAGCTTAGTGCAAGACAAATGGCACAGCAGAAGTCAGACAGTAAGAGAAATTTCTCATGATTTTGAAATGTTTTATTTTCTAATTATTGTAAATCGTTTCGTATATCGAAACTGTTACAAAAGCTGAAACATTTCAGTTTCAATTGTTTTTGATTGAATTGTATAAGTACTAAGAGAATTGAGTTGATTAATGTTGGCAGAAGTGCAAGAGCAACTTTTGGTTGTATCAAAATCTATTTGTAAACTTTTTGAATCTGAATTGAATACAAATACAGAAGATTTTGAAGTCTCTATGAAAATATTCTAATGGGTGGTGATATGAGCTTTGTTTCCCTTCATCGTATGTATTTCCTGTAACCTATCATTTCATTTACATTTTTTTTTGTTTAAATTGAAGAGTCTAAAGGCCCAGAATTCGTCTCGTGACGCTCCCATCTTAAGTAATTTAAACTATGTGATTGTCTTCTTAACTTATTCAGAATTCATTTCGGTAATTCTCTGATACATTTATTTTTTCTCTTTATCTTCCTACACTCTTTTGCATTTTTAAGAATAACTCAGATTTATCACCTCATTTAGACTTTTTCCTCTGGAGAGTTCTATTAGTTGATGCTTTGTTTCCGTTCACTTTCATAATTTTGACTCCATAGCCCATTGTGTTTCTCCCCTTCTTTACCAACAATTTTATAAAATCCCCCAAACAAACCAAATCTAGCCACCAATTTCCATAGATATACCCAGTGACACGAGAGAGCCCTCTCTGCATTGAGCAAGCTAGTGCCTCAGTTCTAAAGATGGTTGAAACAGTTACCCCTGTCATTTGTCTATTCAGCCAAACAAAATTTACAGAGTTCTAACATTCTAGCGCCCTTGTCAGGGATAAAATTGAAAAGATCTTCCCTGGGAAAATGACTTAAAACTTCGGTTGATCCCTGAGGGTAATAGTGGATAAAATACCTTACTAGATGAGATTATTTTTACCTTGGAGACTTCATTGTTCAGTGACCAGTTGCACCACGCCTTGTGAAATAGAAGTTCTGTCTCCTAAGAAAGTTCACACTAGGAAAAATCCAGACCCAGAAGCTGGAATCCCCGTGTCTGACCCTAAAAAGATCATACGCAGAAGAAACGAAAATCCTTTAACCCATGTATTGCATCCAGAACGATATATATCCTTTCCTAGAGACGGATAAAATAGCATCAAAAACCTTGAGTTTGATGTGAAATTTGAACAATCCTTGTTCAGAACTAAGTCTGAATCTTGTCTAGGTGAGATTATCTTTAACGAGAAGAAATTTCAAGATCTGGTTTTAGTCACATTTGTTAGGCTTGTAGTGACCCCTGCTTAGAACCAGCATCCACTTCGACCCCTCACAGCATCTATGGTGGCCATATTTTCACCCCTCATACTGCCCGCTCAACTACATGACTTGCCTCAAGATTACAATCTAAGGATTAAACTATATGATGCCAAAGGTAACATATCAGCTCAAAAACACTTAGACTAGTTTAATGATTTTGTAGACTTGGAAGAAGTAGACTACGAAGATGTGAAAATGAGACTGTTTACAAAAATCCTTGCCAGATATGTGAGGAAGTGGTTCAGAGCCCTCCCAGCAGGAAGTATTCTAAATTTTGAAGCCTTTGAGATAAGCTTCCTCGCAAAGTGGGGTGACAAGAAAAATCCCCTATAGTTGTTGACCTAGTACAACAAAATGAGCATATCACCCGATGAGGCAGTGCAATAATTTTCAGCTAGATTCATGAAGGTGTATAATTCCATTCTTGATGAAGTAAACCCCCCCCCCCAAGGATGCCCAACTCAAATACGTTGATTCTTTTGAAAGTGACTTTGCTTTGTTATTAAGAGAACGAAGGTCCACTACTTTGGACAACATGACAACTGATGCTATATAAGTAGAAGTGAATCTAATGGCTTCAGGGAAGATAAAAACTAATGCTAGCATAGACGCAAACAACACTGAAAACAAAGCCCGGCCTTCAACATCTCAAACATCATAGGACAGATTCAAAGCAATGATGAGAAACATGGAGCGAATGATGGAAAGAATGGCTCTAGGCAATCGACCCAACCCTAGAGATTAGGCAGACGGTCCACCCAAAAATCCAAGAAGACCGACTATTCCACAGATTAGGCAAAGAAATTAGGTAAATCAAGAAAACCAAGCAAATCAAGCAAATCCAACAAATTTCGGAAACCAGGAGAATCAAGGAAACCAAGGGAACCAAGGAGAACAACAAATCAGGCCTCCTTTCCAAAATAATTATGTAGATAAAGGTTATGATGGATATTTCGAAGATAACATGAACTGTTGTGATGATAAACAAATAGAGATATTTTTTACCAAAGGAGAACATGACCAGTTCATCGACGCAAACAAAATATTTTTGCAAGATGATACGGAAAGGGTATCAGTGGAAAAAGAAGATTATGAGATTGGAATACAAAACTCCATCATTCAATTCCAAAGGAAATATAACCTTCAGAATCAAAAGGTACCCCCAAATCCTCCCAAAGGCAATCCTCCGAAGGGGAACCTTTCTAGAGAATCCCAGAACAATGTGCCTTCTTCTAGCCAAACCAAGAAAGATTCTACTGCAAAATATTCAACTGTGAAGGACTCCACTGTGAAAGATATTGTTGCAAAAGATACCATGAAAAATGGAAAACATAAACAAGAACCTCAAAAGAAAATATTGACAAGAAGATAAATGATCACCAAAGAGGTAGAAAGAACCCCATCATCTTTTGATTTCGAGAGTGAAATGGCTAAGATAAAAAATTTGGTACCGTTTAATAAATTGATCAGGAACAATGAATATAGAAACCAAATCATCAAGATGCTAAAAATGGGACAGACCTATGATACCCTAAACATACAATATGATCACCCATCTATCCTATTTGGGCCAAGAGTTGAAGAAGGCAGCGAAAATGAAGAAGTCCCTCCCTTTTATGTTAGTTTGAGAATTCATGACATGATTCTACACAATGCTGTGCTGGATTCTGGAGCATCACACAACTTAATGCCAAAGGTAGTCATGGACCAATTAGGTCTTGAGGTCACGAGGCCTTACAAAGATATGTTCTCCTTCGATTCTAGAAAGGTAAAATGCCTTGGTATGATCAAAGACATCACTATTAAATTTGGGTCATTTTTTGATGGCTATTTCAACGCTCTTGCGATTTTATGTCATGGAATTTGTGACAAATCTAGACTCTCTGAAACGTCATTTTGTGTCACATGGAAATTGTGACAAAATTGCGACGAAATTGTGTCACAAGGTGGATTTAAAAAACTTGAACTTTCTCTCTTGCATGTTGCGATGAAAGAGTACTTTCGTCGCAAGTGGTCGTCGCAAAAGTTTCAATATGTACTAGTGCATGGTCATTTTTTTGGCACAAATTCTAGCAAAAAACATGGTGATGCACGTAGTGGTTGTTGATATTCCTCCAAAATTTTGTATGTTGTTGTCCATATCACGGGCTGCGAAATTAAAGGGAACCCTCTAGATGGACATGTCTTATGCTACTATTCATGTCTTTGGTCAAGACAGAAGATTGTACAGAGAGGTTTTGCTTAAATATATGGTTAGAAATAAATCAAAACCTAGCAAACATCCTATATATTCAGTGGAGACTGATTTAGGATCTTCCATCTTCTTCAATGAACTATGCTCCGAGGAATAAGAAACAAAATTCATTTTAGACGACAAGGACGAGCTTAAAAGGTGAATGGAAGAATTTTCAGAGCCACAAGATAACGCAGAAGACCGGTTGTGGAAGATGAATTTCTATGGAGCTTCCTGTAGAGAAGGAGTTGGAGCTGGCGTATGGATCAACCATCCCGATGGAGATGCGGAATTATGTTCTTACAAACTTTTTTTTGAGTGCACTAATAACATGGCCAAATATGAAGCATTGATATTGGGATTGAAAATTTTAAAAGAACTAGGTGCCAAAAAAATCATTGTGCATGGAAATTTCGAGTTAATTATAAATCAAATCAAGGGAATCTACCAAGAAAAACAACCCAAATTGAGGGATTATAGGAATCTGGTGCTAGAACTCCTTGAGAAATTTGTAGAATGCAGTTTATCGACCATCCCAAGAGAGAAGAATCAGATTGTTGACGCTCTGGCCACTTCCGGAGCAGTGTTTAGAGTCCTTATCTTCCTTGAGAAAAGTTACAATGTAGAGGTAAAGTACATGCCAACAGAACCAGACAATATGAATCACTGGTAGGTTTTCAAAAATGACAAGCATATAGAAAGATTCCTAAAAATGGAGAACGAGTTCGAGAATTTGAACATTAACGATGAATATTGTGACAACGAGGTAGATGCAGCCGCTTTCACGAAAGAATGATATTTTGACAATCAGATCGTTGGTAGAGATATCGTACAACTGAAGAGTAATATCATCCCCAAGGGTCTGGTGCCATTAGAGAAACTTTTTGATAACAATGGCGTAGCCAGAATTTCGAACATCACAGTAAATGGAGACATAGAAGATTGCAATATAGGGACTCCAGAAGACCCAAACATCATGAAACTGTCCAGGAAGATCAACCATGAAATCAGGGAAAGGTATGTCAAATTACTAAAAGAATTCCTTGATGTTTTCTCTTGGAGCTATGATGATCTAAAAGTCTATGATACCCGTATTATCCAGCATGTTATCCCAATTAAATAAGACCACAAACCATTCAAACAAAAATTAAGAAGAATAAATCCTCTGTTGTTACCATTGATAGAGAAAGAAGTGAAAAAATTGTTTGAAGCAAAGATCATAGTGTCCCTAAGATTTTCCAAATGGGTAGCCAACCTAGTACCAGTCAGAAAAAAAGAGTGGAGAAATCAGGTTGTGTGTCGACTTCAGGAACCTAAATAAAGTATCCCTTAAAGACAACTATATGTTACCTAAAATGGATCACATTTTATAGAAAGTAGTAGGCTCCCAAAGGATGTTGATGTTAGATGGTTTCTCGGGATATAATCAGGTCATGGTACATCCTGACGATCAAGAAAAGAAACATTCACCACACCATGGGGAGAATTTATGTATGCTAAAATGCCATTTGAACTCATGAATGCAGGGGCAACATTTCAGAGGGCCATGGATATAGCCTTTGCAGATGAAAAGGATAAAGTCATTGTTATATATCTGGATGAAATTATGGTGTATTCTGCCTCAAACGAAGAACACATCAAACATCTTAGGAGGGTGTTCTAAAAGTGCAGGAAGTTTGGTATATCCTTGAATCCGGAAAAGTCAAATTTTTCCATGGAAGAGGGAAAAATTTTAGGGAATATTATTTCGAAGGAAGGGATAAAGGTAGATCCTAGCAGAGTAGAGGGCATCCTAAAGATTGGCATACCTATAAGAAAAAATAAGGTACAATCTTTCCTTGGCAAGGTAAATTTTCTGAGGAGATTCATTCTTAATTTAGCTGAAATCATAAAACATATCACCAACATGTTGAAAAAGGGAAATGAAATCAAGTGGGTCCCTGAGGCTAGAAAATACTTTGAAGACATCAAGCTAGCATTAACAAAATCTCCTGTACTAGCCAGTCCAAATTTTGAGAAATATTTCATACTATTCTCTTTTTCTTATGAGCATACAATTGCAGGAGTATTACTTCAAAAGGATGACCAAAAATTTGAGAAACCCATAGCATATTACAGTAAGAGATTGAGAGATACTCCTCTGAAATATGACATCATGGAGAAGCAGGCGTATGATTTGGTCAAAGCATTGAAGGAATTCAGTGTTTATATTCTACATTCACATACCACTACTTATGTCCCAAGAAGCTTGATAAAAAACATCTTGACACAGCCTGATCCCGAAGGAAAGAGAGGAAAATGGATTGCAATACTATTGGAGTATGACCTTGAAATCAAACCCATGAAATTAGTCAAAGGGAAAGGACTTGCTAGACTGATGGCACAAATGAACGGTGAACTCCTAGGAATAAATTTCACTGAAGGTATATTAGAGAATAGAATAGATCAAGAAAGGGAAACCCCATGAGTGTATCGAAAGTTTCTTGACTCTACGTGGAATGAAGATATTATTTTTGTGTTAAACAATATACAAGCTCCACCTGAGTATAGAAAAACAAAGGCTAGATTCCTAAAACTAAAAGCCGCAAAAGTTTGTATAGTAAATGAATTATTGTACTGGAAAGACCCGAGAAGGATTTTATTGAGTTGTTTGACAGAAGAAGAAGCATAAAACACCATCATATATTTCCACAAAGGCGATTGTGGAGGCCACCATTATTGGAAGACGATTGTGCACAAAATTTTGAGAGCCGGTTTTTACTGGCCATGTATTTTCCCTGATGTTTACAAAGAATTGTCAAAGTGACATGAGTGTCAAATCTTCGATGGGAAAGGAAAATTGCAATCTCTACCATTGAAACCCATTTCAGTAGAAGCTCCTTTCCGACAATGGGGCATGTATTTTATAGAAGAAATACACCCACAGTCCTCAAATCAACACAAATGGAGCTTAACTGCAATGAATTATTTTACTAAATGGATTGAGTTTGTTCCTACCAGACAAGCCACAGATGATGTTATCATTCGATTCCTAGAAGACAATATCTTGTCTAGATTTGGATGCCCGATCAAGATTATAACAAACAGTGCGACAGCCTTCAAATCTAAAAAGTTGGAAAAATTCTGCAGTGATTACAATATTACTCTTGGCCATTCTACGTCATACTATACACAAGGAAATGGAATGGTCGAGTCCTCAAACAAAAGTTTGGTCAGGATCATCAAAACATTGTTGCAAGAAAATAAAAAAGTGTGGCACAAAAATCTCATTCATGCACTATGGGATGATAGGATATCCCCGAAGAGATCTATCGCCACATATCCTTTCCATATCGTTTATGGTACATAAGCTATCTTTACTACTACATTGGGATTGTTGGTGATGAATCTATTATAGGAGAAAGAAGCCAAAATGAATGTTGGTCGGAGAAGGAAGTTTGAACTCATCAACGTACATCAAACCAGAGAAAAGGCCTTCAACAATGCCCAGTTATGACAAGACAAGATCAAAGAAGCTTTCAACAGACGTACCAAAGAATATGACTTCCAACCCGGAGACTGGGTATTGATATGGGATGCCAAGAATGAAGATAAGGGTAAACATGGGAAATTTGACCACCTGTGGATGGGCCTGTTCAAAATTACAGCTTACCGTGGGAACAATGCTTATTTGTTGGAAGAAAGTGATGGAAAACTTACCAGAGGAGGGCCTTTGAATGGAAGGTTCCTCAAACATTATGTTGTTTGAAAAATTGTTACCACACCATTCATTGTACATACCTGTTTGGTATTTTTCATTTTTATTCACATGTGAAAGATGAAATAAAAAAAACATGGTTAAAGCCCGAGGTGAAGGCCTTGAGTTCTGCTGAGTAGGTTTGGAGTTTGTGAATAAGGGTAAAAGGATTCAGATTGCATGCATGAGATTACAGCCCAATGGGTAGGCACTTAATATATAGTTCTTTGCTACCTCAAGGGAGGATAGCATCCCCATTTGGAGCCAATGTTATCGCCATAACTTTTCTAGATGGTATCCAAGCTTAAAAAAACTTAGTGAAGGATTTTATCACCACAGAGATATGATAGATCAAAAGGCCAGCTATATCTGGAGACATACGAAAAAAATAACAGAGATGCAAACATAAAAACTTGGTGGACCGTCGATCCTAAAAGTGGCCTGGATCAACAGTCGAGGTGAGTATGGGAGATTTAACTAACGCGAAGGTTAAGCGATCGAAGGCAGGGCAGGGAAAACAATAGTGGTTTTATTACTAGACTAGTGGCACCCATAGAGATACATCAAGGGAAAAATCAATTTGACTAATACCACTTCCTCCAAACCCCTGATGCCAAAGCTACCAGGCCAATGTGGACCGTAGATCCTGAAGTAGACTAGATCAACGACTAAAGTTTATATCGGCGATTGAAACAACACAGACATTAAATTATAAAGGGAGGGATGGGGAAAACTACCTTGGTTTAAAACATGGAAACATGGCACCCTCAGAGGCATGTCGGAGTGGAAGGCAGTTCACTTGAAAACGTTTTCTCCAAACCCCGATGCCAATTGGATACCTATAAAAGGGGGAATCCGCCAACATTATTCTATGATAGTTTGCATCCTTCAAACGTTCAAAAAATTGGCGTGAAGCTTCCAGTCACATTTCAAACCTCAGAATCAAACCAGACTTGCGTTCTTCACCGCTTGAAAGTTATTCTTCACCATGGATTCTAGTCTTGTCATTTTATCCATAAATGAACAAGAGATATCCTCTAGGGAGGAAGCCCTAATTGATAGAGATTTTGAATTTTTCGACACAGAGATAACAGTCTCACCTGTATCCATGTCTAGATTGAATTTGTTGGACAATGTTGGCAAGAACATACCTTTCCTCGAAGTGGCTTAGGTCTCCATCATCCCTTACTTAATAGAAATGGTCTTTCCATTCCCCGAATTTGTAAGCTGGTGTGCAGAAAGATACTCTCAGGGAGAAAGATTCATTTTAAATAAATTAGGGTCTGAAGTTCTATGAAAAGTAGATAGTATGTCACTCTAACATGCTCTTAGTGTACCAGACACCTCCCCCATAGTGCCAAATCCATTTGAGGAACAGAGAATGATCACAATCTATAGAGAGTCTCCACCTGAAGTTAAAACCTTGTTTCTACATACCATAGTCAAGCCTGAATATCATTCAGAGAGTCTGATGTTACCTGCCAGTATAAGCATTATGATTGTTGAAGTCTAGTGGGCTTGTTCCCTATTGAGTCAAATTTTAGGGTTAGATAATTACAAGTTTGTGGTATAACCCATGTTAGGTTTCCTGTTGGTTTGTTTTCTGTCTGGTCAGTCAGTCTGTGTCAGTTTTGATGAATTTATTGCAAAGAATATACATCAATAGTTGGTTAACTTTATCTTGTTGAGGCACTTCAAATAGTACACACACTTGATGAGTATGTTTCTTCAATCCAACAAAACTCATTTTCCTCAGACAACTTTCATTTCAACCGAGTGAAAAAGGATCACCATGCTCATCTTCATCAACAAGATTATGTCCAGGGTACATAATCTCATTTTTGGTTTAGATCTATCGAGATTTCTACAAGAGATGAAAATATAACTACAACCTAATCCAAAGAACATGATAGGAGATTGGGTGTTGTTCACACAATCTACTGTGATTTGGGTATATGGATACCAGGATGAACATTACCTTTTACCAGTTTTTCTGATGCCCAGGGTCTTCGCTTTGGAATTCATAAGACAAAAAATTATCTCAGAGACGGAACATTTTCTGAAAGCACACAAGGCTTCTAATCTGAAATTTCCTTTCGTGGTAGGTCCCTTTGTGGTAAAATGTAAGTCCTGCTTGCCTCAGATTAAATCCAAGCTCAATAAATTTGGTTTCACATAGTTGCAAGGGAGAAGATATGATCCCCATCATATCATATCAAAGAGAATATTGTCCAGTAGACATGGTCCCTATGAACATGAACATGTCGAAGGATTCGATAAGTTGACCAATCTCAAGACCTGTGCAGACATGGAGGTCATCATACAACAAGATCAAATGAAACAAACAGAACCAACTCCTCAGCCAAGTCCAACGCGGAATCCTTCCCCTAAGTTGTTTATCAAAGCTCCTAAGATGAGTGTTTACAATAAGAGAAGCGATTCAGAAGCACCAGATATCAGTGACCAGCAAGACACTCTCAAAAGAATGAAAATCACATCATCATCTTAGGTAATTGACCTAGAAGAGAATGAGATCGAGGGGAAAACATGCATGGAAATGGTGGAAGCTACAACCAATAATGAAGAAACCAATACAGAAAGCAGGCCACAAAATGAAAGAAGCACGAAGGTATTTAGTAGTAGGATGTACATATTTGGCTAGACACCCAAGGTAGTGTATCAATCCAAGGGAGATTTTATGAATTAGTATGCTATGAAAGGAAGTATGGTGAATACTAAAATAAGGGATCTTTTAACTGAAGTAGAAAGAACTTATCAACACAAGGATTCCTTACTTTCAGTCAGGGATGTGGAGAAAAAGACATTTAACATTGCAGTGGCTAATGATGATAAAGTCTCCGAGATCAAAATGCACTATGAAAAAATTGTTGCCCCTAATAAATTAAAATTTCATAGGAATGTCAGTGACATGTTGTATTTTGATTATCTAAGCTTGGCACTAAATGTTGCAAGGTTGAAAAAATATGCATCAAAACTATATGGACAACTGAAACAAGAAAAAGTGTCCAACAAAGCTTGGATGACACGGCTGAAAATACTGGAATCTGAAGGCCCCCAGGGGTTGAAAACCTCTTTGGATGAAAAGGACAAGATGATCCAAAGTCTAAAGAAAAGGATGAATATGGTACCTACAGATCATCCGCAAACAACAGAACTGGCTGCATTGGAATAGGAGAAAGAAATATTCAGACAAGAGGCACTCGATTACATGGCTAAACTGTTGCAATTGGAGAAAGATAAAGAGCATTGGTCACTAAAACAGGTGGAAAAATCAAACATGACAGTCACTATACCTACAAATATAGAAGCTAGATCAAGCACTGAAGGGTTGATCTAAGCTATGTCCCAGGTAAGATTAAAAATAGGTGAGATCAAGAATCTCAAAGAGAACCTGGAAAAGATGAAGCAGGAAATGAAAGTAAAGGATGAAAAGTTAGGTCTACTTCACAGAGAAAACCAAGATTTGTAGAGAGAGTGAACAATAAAAAAACCAGGTTAAAGGGAAAGACATTATTGTAGGGATCCAAACATGTAATTTGGGACGCTATTGCTGCGGAGGTTGCTAAATTCAGGGTTTATCTAAATTTTATTGATGACAAAGATAACATGGTTGTTACATCTCGGAACAAATGCGCTATCGTAAATGAATTATTAGCAAAGAAGCCCTCGAAGTGGGACCAAAACACTATTGATTTGTTGAATGTTGTACCTACTGTTGATCTTCAAACCATTGGTGTGAAAGATAGGAACGCGTTGATCATTTCAGCCAGGAGGATCATTGCTAATCACAACTTACTCGGATCAGTCCAGAACAAAGCTATGAAAATGGAACATAGTATACAGGAATTTAAAAATGCTTTTGAAGGGTTGTCCATCAAAGGTCTTCCATCATTTTGGGATGGTAACAACTCGTTGTACAATCAAGAATACTATCACTCTCTCCTCATGCAATGCAGAATGGACCATTCTAAGTTCGAGGATATGGAAGAAAATCTGAAAGGTCCGAGTCTGGTAGAGCATTTGGCTACAGATTTCAAAATATTAAACAAGTTTAGAACAATGAAGGTCAGCATGCTCACCATGTCCTATACCACATGCATTGTTTGAAATTTTGATTAAGGAGACGATGTATTACGGAATCCCCTTTGATTCACAATGGAAAGAGATTATGCGATTGGGTAAGACAAAATGAAACATCCCCTGAACCAACAGATTATCTCCAAGACTCGCCAATTTTTTCGATCCGACGTGAGCTTAGAGCGAGACAAATAGCACAACAAAAGTTGAACAGTTAGAGAAATTGCTCATTATTTTTAATTGTTTTCTTTGCTAATTATTGTAAATCATTTCGTATATCGAAACTGTCAGTCGAAAATTTTACAGAATATGAAATGTTTCAATTTTTTTTTTTTGTTGAATTGTATAAGTACTAAGAGACTTGAGTTGATTAATGTTGGAATAAGTGCAAGAGAACCTTTTGGTTTTATCAAAATCTATTTGTAAATTTTCTGAATCTGAATTGAATACAAATGCAAAAGATTTTGAAGTCTCTATGAAAAGATTCTAACTGGTGGTGATGTGAGCTTTGTTTCCTTTCATCGTATGTATTTCTTGTAACCTGTCATTTCATTTACATTTTCTTATGTTTAAATTGGAGAGTCTAAAGGCCTAGAATTCGTCTCGTGACATTCTCGGATTAAGAAATTTAAACTATGTAATTTTTTTCTTAACTTATTTAGAATTCATTTCGGTAATGCTCTGATAAAGTTATTTGTTCTCTTTATCTTCCTACACTCTTTTTTATTTTTAAGAATAACTCAGTTTCATTGCCTAATATAGCCTTTGTCCTCTTGAGAGTTCTATTAGTCGATGCTTTGTTTCTGTTCACTTTCAAAATTTTGACTCCATAGCCCATTGTGTTTCTCCCCTTCTTTACCAACAATTTTATAAAAGCCCCCAAACAAACCAAATCTAGCCATTGATTTCCATAGATATACCTAGTGACACGAAAGAGCCCTCTCTGAGTTGAGCATGCTAGTGCCTCAGCTCTAAATCTGGTTGAAACAGTTACCTCTGTCATTTGTCTATTTAGCCAAACAAAATTTACAGAGTGCTAACAACCTGTACAGAGAAAAAGTCTCAGAGAGAGGCCTCTCTAGGTATGAAAGGCTAGTTTATGACCTCAAAGTTGGTTTTTAGGTTTCCTATGTCATTTGTTTTCTTATTCAAACAAATTCTACAGAGTGCTAACAACACCAATGGACAAAAACTCCAAAAGGAAGTAGGTACAGGAATACTTCTATTCTTGTACGTGACATCTTGTAGAGAATTGAAAGAAATAGATTCAGATGCATGGAGAGAGATTTAGATTCTTAGAGAAATTAATCAAAGGATTAGAAACACAAATAAAGATGAAAGGAATTTAGATAAGGGAAGCAACCCAAAGGACAGTGCAGACAAGGGGAACATCCCCAAGAAGAGATACAATTTTCCAATGCTATCAAAGGGGGAGAGGTAGAAACATTGATTAGAAGTATGAGCATGAATTTTATCATGACTAATTGTTTCCATTAATGTTGGTGTTGCCATCAATGCCAAAGGGGGATATTGTCATATAGTTGGTTTATATTGATGGACAATTGATTTGGATTGTTGGTTGTCATTGATGTCAACCCTTGGAGAGTGATATTGTAGATTGGTGTCAACCATTAAATATCGATGTCAGCCTTTGAGTATGTTCGGTATCAAATTCCCATATCTCAAGAGGTATGGGTAATAAACCCAAGTTTTTTTGAGATATAAAGGTACAAAGATCAATTTATTTGTAGGTAAGACTATTCTAGATGGATAGTATATGTCATGGTGTTTCCGATGATATGTGGCACATCACATAAATCCTCACGGTTAGATATTTATGTTCATTTGATGTTGGAGAGCCCTCATGAGTTATATAGGATCCCCTAGAAGGTCAAAGAAGTCAAATTACTCTAGAAACTCCTAGAAGAAGTTGACCAGTCAAATTGATAGTAACTAGTAGTCGATCATGGGTTAAGTTGTTGCAATAAGAAAATAATTAAAAATAAATTAGTTGCAACTAGAAGTGGAGAGTTTACTATTTATGGATAAAGTGGATATAAGTTGACAAGTGGTTAGAAGTCGGTTATTCCTAAAAGAAGGAAGTTGGGTTAAGTTTGTTAGTAGTTAACCCCTTGAGGAAGCTACTTGGAGAGTATAAATATGAGAGAAAGGGACTCCTATTTTCACCTATTTTGAATATATTTGAATATCCATTTGTGAAATTTTATTTGGTAGGTATTATTAATAGATAAAATTCTCGGAAGAAATATCGTTGCAAAAAAATCTCGGAAGAAAAATCATGACAACAAAATCATGGTATAAATATCATGGCAAACAATTTGCAGTAGAAAAATCAAGAAAGAAAAATAGCAGAAGAAAAATTTCAAAAGAAAAATCATGGCAGCAAAACAATGGCAACAAAATCTCAACAACAAAGTTATGGCAGTAGAAACGCGGAAGTAAAATTGCGGTAGGAGAACCATGGAAATTGAATTGCAGCAGGAGAACCGCGAAAGAATAATCATGGTAACAAACTCGTAGCAACAAAATTGAGGCAACATAATCATGGATATAGAAAAATTTCCATAATATATCCATGGCTAAAAGAAGAAAAATTTATGGTTTTCATATGTGTAGTGTTGAATCTATGAATCCATTTGAGGTTTTTCCTTGTAAATATGTTGGATGCCCTCTTGGAAGTTTAGGGCTTGTTGTAGAGTGGTCTTGAGGCAAATATATTGAAGTATATTGTTGGTGAATTTTTTATTCTTATTGATATATATATTATGGTGCATTGTGAGAGGCCTTTTTTAGTGGTCTTGATATATTATGGGTACACACTTGAGGCTACATAGTAGTGGGGTTTTGGCACATGATTTGATGTGAAGGTTTATGGTTATTAGTTATGGATAGTGTGATGTATTGCTAGAGAAATTTTGATGGTTATATTGATATATTTATTTGGTATATGATTGAGATACATCTTGGGATAGATAGTTGATGAGTGGAACATCCATGAGGTGTATGGTATGGTGATATTGTTAGATCTTGATGAGTCATAGTTTGATCTATAGTTGATGCACGAATGGTACATATTTGGTATATCGTTAGAGCTACTTGCTATTAGTATTGTTGGCACATTGTTTATGGATGATGTGGTATATATCACTTGATATACTTTTAGAAGAACATCTTGATTGTGATACATATTGTTGATGTTTGTAAGTAGTCTTGGTTGATGCACATATTGGTGATATTGTGCATATTGTTGAGAGTTGTCTCAGTGATTGATCTTAGTGAGTAGATCTTATTTGGTTGATAAGATTGATGAGACAGGTCGTCATGATATTTTTTTATACAGGTTGTTGTGACATTTAATTTGTACAAGTTTGGTGCATGGTTTATGGAATTTTTTATGGTACGGGAAGAGATACAAGTTGATACATGGTTGATGCATGGCACATGTTGGTACAGGTTTTTACAAGTTGTTTGGTCCATGTTGATTGTTGCAGGTTGTTATAGGTTATTGGTACATGTTGACAATGGTAATTTTTGATTAACTGATAGTGACATGTTGTCTACATTTGGCATTTATATTTCAAGGTGGAAGAATGGGGCAAGGAAAGGGGGTTGTAGCCTCCTTCTGGTTGGTGTCGGAGAATCAGGGAGTTGGAGCTTCCTTCATGTTGGATCCTATGAACTAGGTGGTTTTCTCCACCTTCTGGTTGTAGCAAGAGAACATAAGGGGTTGTAGCCTCCTTCTGGTTGTATCTAGAGAATTGGGGAGTTGGAGCTTCCCTTAGGTTGTAGCGTGAGAAACTAGGGGGTTGAATCCTCCTTCCAGATGGAGATGGAGAATTGGAATTTTTTTCTTCCTTGAATGTAATTCTTAAATACATATAAGAAAATAATTTTGTGGTTTTCTCCCACATTGGGTTTCAATGTAAAATACTGGTGTACTATGCATTGTGTGGATGTGTCTATTATTTTTTATTATGCATTGATGGATGTTAATGTTATATGATGCAATAAAATATTAATGATGAACTAATGAACATTGTGTTATAACCCTAAATTGCACCGCACATGCTTACCTAGCATCAGGCCATCTCATATCCTTTCTTTGCCAAAGCACTGCTAAAAAACTCTTTGAAAATCCTCTTTTATAAAGGCCCATGTGTCCTAATCCATTACTGGACATGTGTATACACTGGTTGACCCAAAACATCCCACGTGGACCGATAAAAGAATGAAAAAAAGGAAAGTTGCCGACGAAACATAAAAGCTATGGCTGAGTTAACTGAAACTCCCAGCCATGCATGGCCGAGGGTTCGTCCAAATATCTATTTCCTTCTAGCCTATAAAAGAAGGGGTAGGGGTCCCATTTGGAAGGAGGAAAAATATAGCAAAGAAACTCTGCCCATTTACATATTCCCATTGTCCCAACCCTTTAGCCTTTCCTT
>JZKD02S0966694.1:34147-44386 GCA_000966675.3 Picea glauca
GTCCAGTGTCATGAAAGTTATCCGAGACCCCCCTCTAACACATGGAATAAACACAAGGTCTTGTGCAGAAAGGTAGTGGAGATAACCCCTCCAAAGCTGGACCAATCGTAGTGGAGAACACATATAGAGGGCTTGTTTTGCAATTCCATCATTTTCATTTTCCATGGGGCTTCGTGGGTCTTGAATCCATTCAAGGTCCTAAGTTTTCTTCCAGACCATTTGCTCTCGATACCCTTGACAGGTTTCGGGCTCGATACCCTTCTCATTGTGGTCTACCCGACTTTCGACTGTACCTGCCTGGTGACTGTTCACGCGCAGGCAACCCAGTTGCCAATATTTTTAGGGACATACACAGGTGATTGTGGGGGTATACCACGGTACCTAGGATAGACATCGGGCCATGATTTACAGATTATACCTAGAGTTTGCTTCTGTGTTCGAGTTGCACTTGCACCGGTAAGTTGCTCTAATGTTGGTTGTTGTAACTGTTCTTCCAATTAATTTAGTGTTTGCTTGTCTTATCTTCTAGGGAATTTTTTTAGTGTGTTACTTTTTAACATTTAGACTACCTTAGAATGTCTTGGATCTTCTCACATAGTGGAGGATCCTGAGCTCCACCGATCACGAAGGCTTCTTGGCCTGCCGCTAGTTACACTGGAGCCATCCCCGCCACCATTAAGGTGAAAGCTAGACCAACAAGGGTCTTTTGAAGTGACCGGGTTACAAACCATTGTGCCCGAACAACCCCCGGAGGAATCGACCATTTTGGACATTGAAGAAACCACTCTTGGCCCAGCTGAAGCCCCAACCACTGATTTCTTGGCACCTTTCATTGTACCAATTCAGTTTGACGAGCGCCAGACAGTGTTGCATACAACAATGAAAACAAATGTTGTTACTCCTTCTGGGAATTCTTCAATTCCCACTACGGTTGCCACAACAGGAGAGATTTCACCTCCTAACCCACCATCATCGGTCTGAGCCACCATGGTCTCGAATACAACTACTTCGCACAGTGGTCTAAACCTGTCTTTGGTGGTGGCCACAACCCCTTTCACACCTAGTGCGACAAGCCCTCTGTTCTCATACGGGATGCCTAGTTCAGGTACAAGTCCTGTACTTTCCTACTCCACTTTATAGACTTTGCATCTGGGTTTAGGGAGCTCTAGCGCTCCTTTGCAAGGTCACATGGGGGGCACTCCTGCTCCTTTTAACACTTTCCCTTATGGAGGAGGTCATATCCCTCCTTCATCCCCTTCACTGAGTGGCTCGCATCAGCAATCCGTCTGGCAACCTACACACAATAGTTTATTTGGAGCGGGGAGTCAAGGACCACCTTCCCATAGTATGCTGATAGGTTCGAAACCATTTTCTTTGAATAGAACATTTGGTAACAACACCTTCTCGTCAGCCGCTTTCCCGACTGGGAGCAACCCCATTTTTGGACAATCTACTCCTTTGCAGGGTATTATTCCTGCACAAGGGGCAAACCTAGCAGGACCTTGGAATTCAGGGCAGGGATCCGTTCCCTCATCCGGAATGCCAATCTGGAGAAATTATTTCCGCAATAAATGGAACCCCATACAAACTACTATGCCTATCCCCACAGGACCGGGATGGGGTAATCCTTCCCAAAGTCCTTCGAATATAATGCATGCCCAACAATCTATGTCCTATTTGGGAAATCAGTCGATGATGTCTCCACATATGAAAAATCCATACGTTGGTCGGGGCCATGGTTTCTACCAGAATCCGGGCTAGCATCCAAACTTTTCTTGGCAACCTGGTGCCAGTCAAACTCCAGGCCCCTTTTTCCCAGGTTATCAACAACAACCCAAACTATTGTTCCTGGCGACTTTACACTTGCAATATTTGACAAGGTTGTTGAATGACCCTATTTGTCATGATCCGCGTTGGCCTCTTATGCCGACGAAGTTTCCTTCGGACATTCCAAAGTTTGAAGCCAAGCCTAATGAAGATCCAGGAGATCATGTGACTACCTTCCATCTTTGGTGCTCATCTAACTCATTGAAAGACGACTATGTATAGTTGTGATTTTTTCAATGTACTCTCATTGGGAGTGCCGCGAAATGGTACATTGAGTTCAATCGCTCAAGATACTCTTCTCTTGGCAAACTGGCGATGGATTTCCTGAACCATTTCCAGTTACCCATGAGATACAACATTGGCATAGAGCTGCTCGTCAATTTCGAACAGACAACAACAAACCATATCTCTGATCACATCCGAGAATGGAGACACTGGAAGAGTTTAATCATGGTACCAGTCCCACCAGCATTCCTTCTTGAGTGGTTCCTTAAGTATTTGGTCCCACAGTTATCCAAATATGTTGTGACATCATGAGTTTTCTCCGAAGAAGAGGCCATCATGAGGTCTCAATAGTTTGAGCTCATCTATTCTCAGTCCGGTTTATTATACAACATCTTACCAGATGCGCTGCATTCAATACTGGATAAAACTAGACAGAGAGTTGGACCACATGCCGATGGTATTGCCAATTCAGCACAAACAAATCCCACTGACAAATTGACAAAGTAGTTGCAGCAGTTATCCATACAACACATAGTAGCCAACCAAACTATTTCTTTGGCTGCTCCCTCTACCAAAACATCGAAAGTGCACACAGTGCAGTCGACTAACCCAAAGGCCACCCAACAACTTGAAGGGAAGAAAAAAAAATGAAGGAAGGGTAAGGGGAACAAAAAACCCAATGATAATGCTGGCAGGGACAACACTAAAAAAAGGAAGGTGAGGTATCCATGCAACTTGTGCGTGGAAGACCACCCAACCCATCTATGTCCTTGATTTGCAGAGGCCCAAAAATTTGTCACGCAACAACAACAGGCGGTGTTGACTAATCCATTTCAACATGGGAAAAATCTAACTCAAGCCTATGCAAGAACGAAAGGGGGCAACCAAGAAACCTACCCACCTCCAAACAACCTCGCATCCGTGAACGTATATATGGTTAGGGGTGATGCTTTTATATCGACTAGAGCGCACGACTATAATAAACCAAGCACTTTTGAGAAGGGTAAAGAAGATGACCTCCCGTCTCTTCCTCTAAAGATTGAGAAGATGTTAGGAGAAACAATGACACGCATCCCAAAAGGTGCATTTAGAAAATCTTCTCATAACCCAAATGCAAGGGCCGCCCAGAACTACTCTGTTGTGGAAGATTTATCACAAACTCCTTGTGTGATGTCTGCTTTGGAGGTCCTCCAAAGCTACCCTTCTTAGGGGAAATCCTTGTTAACCGCTTTAGGCTCTACCAAGACTTGTAATCTGGGTACCATCATGTTGGATACAACCAACTTAAAACCTCGTCTACCTTACCACATAGTGTTTTAGATAGTAGTGGTTTATCCCATGAAAACTTTTACTCGGAATATCTTCTGCATGGTGGTTGATGAGGGTGCCTCGAAATGCATTATGTCATTGGCATGTTGGAAGGCCATTGACCAGCCTATTTTGTCTCCATCACCTACTCTCCTCACTACTTTCGACGGTCGTTCGTTCCGACCACATGACATCATTCCTTCTTTCCTCATGCAGTTAGGAGGGAAGACCATATCTGTCGAAGTAGAGGTAGTCGATGCTTCCCTCGACTATAACCCCTTGTTAGGAAGGAGTTGGACTTATGCTATGCAAGATGTGGTTGCTACAGTTTTCCAGGTCTTGTTGTTTCCACATGAGGGTCAGATAGTGACCATCGATCAATTGTCTTTCTCCAGACCTGACCCTGCTTTGGGGGCATCCACGGTCCTGATGATTGATAATACTCAACCAGGTGTCATTAACGTAGGGGTTGGTTTGTGCCCATCCTTGATGGGTAATTTCGATTACCCGCCCCCTCATGGAGACATCAAATTTATATCCAATCACCATAAGGTTGAGATTTTTCAAGTTTCATTGTTCCACACGATGTACTTCGAGGATCCATGGATACTTCCTTCCCCGTTGGCCACGATGGATGAGACAGGGCACCCAAGCATGTCCATGCCCTTGTCTGTTGCTGAAGTAGCATACTCTTTAGTCCAGCAAGCTTTAGCTACCACTAATCCGACTCCTGCACAAGAGTTAGATCCACTTCTAGAGCCTATTTGGACTCAGGGTTCTCTCGCTAACACCGATTCATTAGAATTAGTCTTACCTTCTGATGAAGCAGTAATCGAAGCAATGACTACTCTAGACAAACCTTGGGAATATCTTCATCACAGATCATATTTTCTCCCAGATTTAAGCTGAATCGAAGCAGGAGAATTCACCGTGACCATGACAGGAGATCAGTCGTGTCCTATTCATCTCTTAGCTACACATAAAATTTATGCTGAGGGCAATATGGAAACTATCGTTGAAACTAGACCAATCAACATCTCCTGAAACCCTAGCTTTGTGGAGAATGTCTTCGTCGGAGAGGATTTCTCCCCCCGAAGAGATTCAAATATACACGGATCTTTTCAAAGAATTCCACGAAATTTTTGCCTGGTCTTATGAGGAAATGCTAGGTATCAATCCAAAAATAGTTGAACATGAAATCACAACGTATTCTGATGCCAAGCCTGTTCGACAAAAGCTTCATCCAATTAATCCCAAGAAAGAAATAGCCATCAAGATTGAGGTTGAGAAATTTCTAAAGGTAGGTTTTATCTATCCTATCCATTTGACTCAATGGGTGTCAAATCCTATGCTGGTCAATAAAAAACAAGGCATGATTCGTGTATGTGCCGACTTCCGTGATTTGAACAAGGCATGTCCCAAAATTAATTTTCCAACACCATTCATCGACTAGATCATTGATAAATGTGTTGGTTGCGAAGCCTTTTCTTTCATGGATGGTTTTTCGAGATATAATCAAATCCAAATCAAACCCGAAGACCAACACAGAATGACATTCATTTGTCCTTGGGGTACATTCGCATATCGTACAATGCCTTTTGGTATTAAAAATGCTAGAGCCACCTTCCAGTAGGCCATGTCTTTTTCTTTTCATGATCTCAATCATATAGTCGAGGCCTATCTAGATCATTTAGCATCATGATATCGCAAGAGAACATATCATCCCACACACCTTAGACTGATCTTCAAATGTTGTTGCTACTTTCGGATTCGCTTGAATCCAAACAAGTGAAGCTTCTGCATAACATCAGGACATTTGTTAGGTTTCATCGTATCAACAACAGGTATCATGGTCGATCCTCTCAAGGTGGAGGCAATAATCCAATTGTCCCCCCCATGCACAATCCTTTAACTTCAGAGTCTACAAGGCAAGGCAAACTTTTTACGACGCTTCATCGCCAACTATGCCGAAATCACCAAGGGCCTTATGCGCTTACTGAAGAAAGACATTCATTTTTACTGGGACGATGCCACTCAATTCTCTTTTGACGCATTAAAACATGCCCTCACAACTACCCCTCTGCTACAACCACCTAACTATAACAAGGATTTCTTATTATATCTAGCTTCCACAAAGTCAACCATTGGCATGGTTTTAGTTCAGGAAGATGACTTGTTCTCAGAATACATGATCTATTGCCTGAGCCAAGGCCTCGTAGGACCGGAACTCAATTATTCTCATATCAAAAAACTTGTGTTGTCAGCAGTTCATATTGTTCAACGATTCCGTCATTATGTTATGTTTCGCAAGACCACCATCATTGTTGTCATGAATCCATTCCAATACATGTTAAAACGATGGGTGATAGGTGGAAAAATTAGTAGATGGATAATCATCCTCCAGGAGTTTGAATTAGACTTTGTTTCAACAAAGTCCAAAAATTCATTGGTCTTTGAAGAGCTTATTTCAGAACTTCCGGTTGAGTCAGGTGACGTTGTTCCTGAAGAATCGCCTATCCAGGGAGATATGTTTTTTATCACATCTTCAGATCCCTGGTATGGAGATATACTTATCTATCTATAGACTTTGAAGTGACCCACTTATGCTTCTCATGATGAGCGTATGCATATACGCCATCAGGCTAAGAATTATCTCATACTCGACGATACGTTGTATCAGAGAGGTGTAGACTGCATCTTACATCGATGTCTCACACATGAGGAGGCAGTTATTGTGCTTAACGATTTCCATACTGGAGCTTGTGGCGTTCATTTGTCTGGGTTGGAAACAACCCAAAAGATTCTATGAGTAGGTTACTTCTGGCCGACACTTATCAAAGATTGTATAGAATTGGTCAAGAAGTGCCATCAGTGCCAAATCTTCTCTTGGAAGATGAGGGCACATCCCGCTCCCATGTTTCCTATCATCATAGTTGGTCCCTTCACCAAGTGGGGGATTGATTACACTACTTGAAACCCCCCTTCAGCAAGGGGGCAACGCTGTATCATCGTAGTTGTAGACTACTTCACTAAGTGGGTCGAAGCTATGCCAACATTTAAAGATGATGGAGAGACTGCAACTCTCTTTTTATTCAACTAGATCATAGCAAGGTTCGGCGTCCCAAGAGAGATTGTTACTGACCATGGCAGTCACTTTCAGAACCAAATGATGACCGAATTAACATCAAATATTGGGTTATGGCAAGAGCATTCATCACCCTACTACCCCCAAGCCAATGCGCAGGTGGAAGCTGTAAACAAAACTCTTAAGACTATTCTATAGCGAAATATCAACTCAGCCAAGTCAAATTGGCATTTGATGTTATACTCGGTATTATGGGATTACCAAACATCTATTAAGACTGCAACCGATTTCTCACCTTTTCAACTCTTTTACGAGTTGGAGGCAGTCTTGCCCATCGAATGTCAGATCCCATCTCTAAAATTGGCATTACAATTATTGCCAAACACTTCTCCACTTGAAGAACAATTAGTATACCTTGAGCAGCTCAATGAGCAGCGTCGTGATGCAGCCCTGGCCAATGAGGATCACAAACATAAGGTCAAGTGTCAATATGATAGGTCCATTCGTCCTCAGATTTTCTCTGAAGGTGACCTTGTCCTGGTCTAGGACCAAGATAAGGACCCCCTGGGGGTAAGAAAATTCAAACCCATGTGGTTCAGACCTTTCATCATAAAAGAGGTATTAAAAAAGGGCGCTTATTGTCTGGTTGATTTTGAAGGGAATGCTTTGGTGGAGCCTAGAAATGGGCTCTAACTCAAGAAGTATTACTCATAGGCAGGTCACTGTGGGTAACTTTTTGTAACATATGTATAGTCTTTGTACTATTACTTTTTAGTTTCTTTTAAATGTTATGGACGTGTCATTGATGTTATCTTTCATCAGTATGGCAGATGTCAAGTGATTCTAAGGTGTTCGTTGGGTATGCAAACGGTGCTAGTCGACACACTCAGAGGCTTGCCTCCGTATCTTGGGTAATATTTACACCTCAAGGGCAGTTGTTATCTTCCGGAGGTATATGATTAGGTCACACCATAAATAATGCCATCGAGTATAGTGAAGTTATTGAGTTGCTTCATGATGCCTTGTCATTGGGTATCTCTCATCTTCAGGTCTATCTCAATGCTCAACTGGTTGTGTATCAGCTAAACAGAGTATATCGTGTTATCACCCTATAATTTATAGGATCAACTGGTGACTGGGAGATTATCTGTCTCTAGTGTTTTTTGTTGACAAATGATTTTTCATTCTGCAAATAATTTGAAAAAGAAAAGAAAAGAAAAAGAAAAAGAAAAAGAAAAGAAAAAGAAAAAGAAAAGAAAAGAAAAAGAAAAAGAAAAAGAAAAAGAAAAGAAAAGAAAAGAAAAAAGAAAAAGAAAAGAAAATAGGTCATAAAAGAATTGCAATAAAATCCCCATGCAATAATAGTAACTTGTTCCATACCTTTCAAGCATGGCCAAGTTCTTTTTAAATTGATGTTGATAGGATTAGTGAATGAGTTTGGCTAAACAGTTTAATCTTAGCCAAATTATCTAGGTTAGATTAGTGAATAAATTTGGCTAGACTGTCTAATCTTGGTTAGATAGCCCTAGGGTAGAGTAAATTCTTAACCCAACAGTCTAATCTGGGTTAATTGTCATAGGAAGCTAGGTTAGAATATAGGCTAGTTGCTTTGTTGTTTCATTTCAATAAGAACCAGTTTGATGATCAGTGTTGCACCATGATTTGGATACCTAAAATGTTGTTCGACTAACCCCTTGGTGGTGTAGACATGAAAAGTCTTGGAGAAAAACCCGTGAAAAAGCACTTATCCTATGTTTTTCAGGCGCATGTATTTTCCGCGCCCTCACTTATGCTCTGATCATGTATCAATGGTACATATGATCGTGCTCAGATCGACAGTGGACAGGTCTTTCCGGACCCCCCCCGACCGTTCTATCTTTAACGGAGGGGGGGCGGTCTGGAATCACTAATAAGACCCGCGCGCATCTGGATGGCTCAAGATCAAGCGCTCAGATCTATGATCAGTATTGGATTCCGGACCTCCCCATCCATTCTGCCTTTAATGGAGGGGGGGGTTTGGAATGTATCATAAACAGAGCGCATAGATCTGTGGCTCAGAAGCAGGCGCGCAGATCAATGGTTCTAAGTGTTTTTCAGACCCCCCTGACTGATCTGCTTTTAACTGAGGGGGGGGGGGTCCGAAATGGGATCTTTTCTTTGGCGGGCCCCTATATACACGTGGCATCGATCTATCGGCCCTGAGTCCCATCATCTCCTACCATCTGATATACCATCGCCACTTCTGGACGTCACCATCCACCTTGCCCGAAATAGTCATGTCCCATAACTGTTGTTAGTTCCTCTCCCCCATTCACTCATTTCAAGCCCCCTCACTATGACCTTTACCCCAATCGATAGCTTCCACGTCACTCATCTCCTACCAGCTGACCTATCTCCCGCGCCCAACAGACACCCATTTACTCAAAAATACCCTTTTCTTCCTATTTTCACCATTTACTCACTCATCGCACCAGAGAGATTTACCCTGTTTTCTCCTCCGTTACAATCAGCTACCCCCACCAACAACCAACCCGCTAACGTTGTTTCTTCTTGCAGGTACTGTTGCAGTAATGGTGCCAAAGTCCAAACAAGCAGAAGGAGAGGAGAATCCATTCCTCTCGCCTCCTGTCGACCTTGACAAGATCCCACTAGCCGACAAAGACTGATTAATCACAGATACAAAGTGTGATTTTGATTTCGCAGACCTTCAGTATTGGCTCAAGGAAGTCTTCCTAGAGAAGAGTGATGAAATCAGACTCTGGGAGTCCAATTTACCCCTTTACCTCTTCCCTCAAATTCATCCTTTTCTAGAGTTTGCGCTCAAGTTCCAAGATCACTACATTCCCAAGCAAAGAGCTGTCGTCTCCTTGTATGGAGAGATTCTTTTCCTTATCACACCCGAATCTATTGACCAAATAATGCAAATTCCCTGAGCCGAATCTGCGTCACCCTTCAACCTAGAAATTCTTACAGAGTTGTACCAAAAAATGACCTTCCCCCAAAGAGCTCAAATATTGGAGCTTTTCCTTCCCCCATCCGCTCAATTTCCCTCCACAAATCCCCCTTATCCTTCCTCCATGTTATCAACTAAAGGAAACCAGATCATTTCATCCCTTTGTGCCTTGTTAGGATACTATTCTGATCAGTGGGTAGATGAACCCATTCTTGGGTTTTTATCCATCTTCTCTACTGATGAGAAGCCCACCACCTAGTTTGACTTCAAGACATTCCTGGCGAACAATATTTATGAACAGTTCATGAGTTTCGCCATGGAAGGCATGTTCCGATACTCTTCCACATTGGTGTACTTGTTTGTCTTCTTCCAAGTAGACAAATTCATGATCAGTGACAGCATGTACCTCCTTGCTCAAACTCAACTCCACAAAGTTCAGTTTCAAGGAGTTCATTGATCAGTTCTACCACCCTGTGGTAAGTATGCTAGGTGGCAGGCCTGAGCCTTGGATAAATGATGAAGTTCAAAGGATCCTGCATCTCTCGAAAAACAAAAATACAGGAGATTGGTATTTGTATCAATATTACATTGAGATCAGAGTATACGAGTGCGAGTTGGCACCATATAAGCTGCCCAAGTATCTGTGTGTCAGAATTTTTGCTTTGGAATATATAAGGCAGATAATAAATTCCGATGATATCCATTTTTTGCCACTGAAGAAAAAGAAGTAGCTTAGAATCAAGGGGCAGATTGGCTCCTTCATCTGCAACAATCGTGGCACTGGGGAAGAAGCAGATAGGATGTTGAGGGAAATGAAGTTCTCCATGAGCTTCCCATGGCA
>JZKD02S0966694.1:58151-79776 GCA_000966675.3 Picea glauca
GGAGATGGAGGCTGAGATGGAAAAACTAGTAAAAGAGAAAGAGCAACTGAAACCAATGGAGGTCATTCCATTGAGTGCTATTCCAATTTCAGGAGTGAGCACAACACCAGTGACAGAGGTCCCATCAACAACTCCATTGACATCCCTGGAGAAGACAACTGACCTAGCTAAGTCTATGGAAAAGATGAACTTGCAGGAAACATAGATCAACAGGCTAAAAAAGGAGATTGAGAACCTTCAGGAACTCAAATCTTCCTTTTAGACCAGCCTCTCCAAGGAAACGCAGGTGACAGATCAACTTAAACAGGAGTTACAGCAGCTCAGGAAGCAAACAGTGGCAGGAAAAACTTTGGCCAAGGTTAAAGAAAGTGTATGGACAGACATCACCAAGTCCATGAACGAGATATGGCCCATGATACAGATAATGTTTGAGTAGAATGAATTAGTACAGAGAAGCAAACAGGCCATCGAGAAGATCAGAATAGAATTGGGAGAGATGCCAACACAGGCGAACAGGATCATCAAGTTCCTAAATTCTAAGACCAGGGAAGCGCTGGAAGAGATGAAAATTGAAGACAGAACAGAGACCATCCTTGAGGTCAGAAGAGTTTTGACCAAGAGAGGATTAATGCTTCAGCTGGAAGAAAAGGTTCAGGCCATGGACCTAGGGGTACAAAGATTCTTCAGTAAGATTGAGTCTCTTTAGAAGAAAGGTCTTCCTGGTCTGAAGGTAATCAATGATAAATTGATGACACTCCCAGACTACAAGAAGAGACTGGTCGATGTGGCTAAGGACATTTCAAAGTTTGCAGGAATTCAAGGGAGCATCACTGGCAAGGCATTCCTAGATGTCCTTCAGTGGGACATCAGTATCCAACACGAGATTCGATACATCTTCCTCACTAAACCTACCTTCGCCAGGTACACAGAAATGGATGAAGCGTATCGAAGGCTACTCAAAGTCAACATGCCCAGTCATCTCCGATGGGAGGAACTCTGTGATCTGATCGAGTAGCAGATGAGTTGTCCCAGTCCAGTCAGTTTTCCAGTCAGATGAGGTCATGCAGAGGCTTCATCAACGGTCCACCCAGAATTCAGCGTGCAGTTACACCACATCATCAAGCAGTTCCTAAACTTAGGAAATTTGTTAAGTTAGTTAGGCTAAAAATAGATTTAGCACATCCTCGTCATTAATGATAGGATCGTTTGTAATTTGAGTTATAAATACTTCACCTTTCGAAGTATTGAGGGTTGTTGATCTAGACACCCTGAAGCTATCAGACTGTAATATTTTTGAAGAGATCTTCCATTAATAAAAAGGAGGCACTTTTACAGGATTCTTGCGTGTATTTACTAGTGATGTTTTTCTCTCTAAGTTGAATGTTATTCTCTCTTTGTTATCAGATTTTTTTCTGAATCCAATCTTTATAAGTAACGAACGTTGCAGGATTTATCTTGTATACCCTGTTTCTGACTCAAAATATTTGTGTTTTATCTTTTGGTGTTTTCAATAAAGAAATTCTTAATTGCTTCTTTGCTGAAATTATCTTTCTCATCTTTTCTGCTATTCATCATTTATGCTACTGAAGGATCTAGTGATTATATTATCTTGGCCTGTGAAAGTTTCCCTTTGCGTTTATGGTTTGGATTTCATATTTTATTCAAGACACAGACCCCATAGCCCAATGGATGTGTAGACTGTCTCAACCAAATCGACAAACACTATAACGACAAAAACGAACCTATTTATTTACCTAGCCTAATATTTAAAATTTGAAACATAGCTAAATCATATAGAGAGATCCCTCTCTGAAGTTGGAAGGGCTAGATCCCAGCTTCAAAAGCGGTTGGATAAAGTTACATTTTGTGGATTTCTTCTGTTGTCAACCTCTAGGAAATTTACAAAGTGCTAACATACTGGATTCATGATCCAACCTTACACCAACGATTCCTTAGGGTACGTCTCTTAGAACAAAACTTTGATTATATTACATATTTTCATGTTCCTAGGAGATTAAACCAAATTACAGATACTCTAGCTACTCAAATTTTAGATTGGCATCTTGCACACATATGAAAGAACATTGACATAAGAATGTAAATACATTTTTTCACACGTGATCCATAAGACACGAAAGATCAAAAAACCATATATAATATCATAAAGTAACCAGAGTACATAGATGGATGCAAGCGCCTCAAAAATAGGACCAATAACGAGTCACAGGGCTTATGCCCTCAAAAATTATATACAAGTAGTGCTCATGGCACGTAAAAAGTCTAAATAGGTTTAGGGCCTATGGGCCCTGTTATACTGGTCCACAGCATGGGATAAACGCCTAAACAATTGGACCCACGTCTGAGGTGCCCCCACTACATGAGGCTGCATGGATGGCGGCAGGTACTCTATCTCTGCCATCGGGACTGTGCGAGTGAGTGCAGTAAAGTTACGCTCAACTCGTCTAAGTACCCTCTTAGCCTCCCCAACTGGGAGTTTTCCTGCTACTGCTAGTCCTTGGGCAGTAGCAGCTGCGGCTTCTGGCCGAGGATGACGCATGTTCCGTGCATAATCGGTAGGTTGCACTGGTCCCACATCTTCATGCAACAAACGTATATCCGTCAAATACTCTAGCATATTAAAAAAAAATGATATATATAACAAAAACAAAATAAAAATTACATATACAACAAAAAAACTACAAAGGTGGAGACTTACCCATCTCCCCTCGCTCCTCACCAGGAGGCACGGGTATCTCAGGATCTCTAGAAAAGTCTATCCCTGCATATAGGTAATCCTCAATCACAGGGATCTATCATAAAAACGATGCAAAAATGTCATCATCGAAGGACTCATTGGTCCTTCCACCACCCTATCGCGGCAGTAATACTTTCCATCTACATACAACGGGAAAAGAGGCCTGATGTCCTTGTACCACTTCCCAAGGACTAAAGCTCGAAACTCTCTCAAAAACGAATGAACACAAAATCGTCCTGAACCCGAAGTTCCTCTGTGTCCGCTAATGGCAATCTGTCAATTGCCTCTTAATACACTCCAGTAGTGTGGTACTCCAGTCAAAAATTTGTGCATTCAAGCACTGGATAGCACAGTTCATCTGTGCGCAAGACGCTTGATGCATGGCTGCTGAACCGGTAATCCACCCAATGAGAAATAATATCGCTTGTAGCAATAGGTCAGTGATATTACTTATGGGCACCTGGGAGCTCAAATGGTTTGTCCTAGCCTCATAGTGCAGGGCTATCAGTTCCACTATGTTAAGTGGCCCCGATGAAAATGTCCTGAAATTGACTGGTTCCCCTCTCCTTTAGAGGCCAGTCAAAAAGTAGATATCCTCGGTGGTGGGCACTAGTGATTGCCCCTCTAGCATGAAGGCCTCTGCATCAGGGTGCCAATAGTCAACCAAGGCATTCAATAGCCTCGGTTGCGCTCGCATAAATGGACATAGGAATAACTTAAGCAAACCACATTGCATCAATGCGGCCATGACATTCAGATCTCTTGCAACAAACTCACTAATTGCTTCATGCTCCCTTTCCCTCTAGTGGACATACATCCTACCAACACAACAAAGTTTCAGAGGGTGAGTGAGTGCTCTTTAGTTCTTTTTGTCTATAAAAGGGGGTCCACGCTTGCTGTCTAGGTGACAGTCGCGTGTACACGTGGATAGATTTTACTTTTCCCGAGTGTACACGCGGCCTGTCCAGAGACAACCCCCGTGGACCTAGGGATGACCTTTTAAAGGTCGACGCCCACCCAAAAAATGAAATCAAAAGAAAAAAGAAAGAATTGAATAGCTAGATAGGGGAGTTTGTACTTACTTGGTCCAAGCGGAAGTTCATTTCGACCAATGTAGCTCCCAGAATCACCATTTTTATCAAAGGGGGTCTTTTGGCTCCATAATTAATTTCCAAATCAGCAATGGTGATAATGAGCTGCCAGATTCTATTTATAGACTTTTTGGCCTCTTTCTGTAACTTTTTTGGCCTCCCTTATCATTTTCTTTATACCAAAAAATATTTAGAGTGATTCAGGAGTTATATGGGAGGGATTTGATCGGGTATTGGGACATTTTCTTTGAGTTTTGAGGAAATTTTGACAATCCATGAAATTTTTTCCAAGAATCAACTTGAGCATATAGGTTAGGTTACTACCTTGACTTTTGTATCTCGTTGTCTTTTTTCTCTGCCATAGGATCAATCCCATCAGTTTGTGACACAGAACCATCATATCTTCTTTAGAAGTGTTGCAACTTGGCGGTAGAGCTTACCAGAACATGGATGCCCTAGGTAGGTCCTGGTTGCATTATGGTGTCCATGCCGTCTCTAAAACACTGTAGGCTCGGTAGTCCTTATAGTCTTTCCTGATTATGAGTTTGAGCCTCATTTGCATGATTCTTCTTTTCTCTTGATCTCACCCTCAGGACACCCAAAAAATAATGGGTCTCCTTTTGAGCCCTTTTCAGACCCTCTAAACATGAAAAGATTGTCGAGTGATCTTGTGGCCTTTCATGCTCGTTAAACTAAAATTTGAAGTCACATCTGTTTGGTGGTAATTTACCCCTTTTTCGGTCTGGACGTTCAACTGTACAAACACAGGTATACTCTATGGAGCTTTCGTTCTTTAGAAGAGTACTCCCAGGTATAATTTTATCCCTTTTTCAGGCCCGAGGGGCTAAACTTACGAAAAAGGAACCCCCACGGAGTCCATAGTTAAGCTCTTTTCAGACTCCCTAAAATTGAAAAGATCGTTGAGTGACCTTATTCTTTCACACTCGTTAAAATTTGTCTAGAAGAATATTCCTGACAGAGTCCATAATTAAGCTTTTTTCAGACTCCTTGAAAATGAAAAAATGGCCGAGTGATCTTGCCTTTATCACACTCGTTAAAATGGTTTTGAATAGACGTCTTGTCGGTGCTAGTTTACCCCTTTTTCGAACTGACTAGACTACCTTTGAAAAAGGTACCCCAATGGAGTCTCCTTTTATGTTTTTTAAGACTCTCTAAATATGAAAAACCACCGAGCTTACCTTCTCTGGGCTCGTTAAACATACATCGAAGGACATTACCATTGTTTGTTTTGTTAACTGCATTTTCATACCTTATATGCTAGCCTTGTAACAGTTTGCTTCTGTGTCTTAACACCTTTGGCCCCCGGAGGATTTTTCCTGAGTATCATTCTACTAAAACATCAATCTTGTCCTTATGCCTTGAGCTTGTATGTTTTCAACACTCATTCCTCCTTTGTAACGTAATATTCCTTAATTCTTTTTCCACAATTATTGAAAAGAACAAAAAAAATCAAATATACCCCAAAAAGAGGAAGGGAAAAGCATTTTCTTTATTGGCAGCATAATGAGTCACCCTTGGATAAAGAACATCTGTCTATTTGTTCATCAGACTATGGGATGTAGTACGACCTTAGGAATCTTTTCTCGCTATATCGAGTTGTGTCCTCCACTGTTTGGTTATCCTTCCAAACATATGGAGAGTTTGCATTGCCTCCTACTTCATAAACTTATGATTAATGCCATGCTACCTGAGTCTCTTCAATTGTGATGCTATTATCCAAGGGAAGTTTGTCACCAAGCCTGAGTCGGCCCCTCTGCAATATGTCTCTTTTCCTCATACTCGGCCATCCTAAATATCCAATCAAGTCCTTGTTCGAAATCATTGAAGCCTTCAGTCTGATCATCAACATTATCAAGTCCATGACCGACGAGTTGTCGAAGACCTCTAGATAGTCCATTCGTACACTCATATTACACTCCTACCCAAGTTTTGAAGATTTTGAGGTTGTTGCTTGATCTCTAAAGATCCCATCTCCTGCCATCAGGCCGAATCAGCTTCTGGAAGATGGATACTCTATATGTATATTTTTTTGATTTCGAGATGTAGCTCCACTATGTATTGCTCGCAGCTACTCTTTATAGTTATTTGACATGGATCTACAGTGTATTTGATTGGTATCCATGATTCTATTTTATCTCGAGCATGGGTTTGCCCGCCTCGGTGAGACATGTGTTATTTTGCAAACGGTGCCTCCTGGTTCCTGATCCTTGGGCTTAATCGTTTGACACATCAGTAAAGATTGGTAATGTATTTTGGCCATCAGATGCTCTTCTGACCTCACACATTAGGGGGCATCTGTTATAAACCTAAATTTCACCACACATTCTTACCTGGCTTCATGCCATCTCATATCCTTTCTTTTCCAAAGCACTGCTGAACAACTCTTTGAAAATCCTCTCTTATAAAGGCCCACATGCCCTAATCCATTATTGCACGTGTGTACATGCTGGTTGACCCAAAACATCTTGCGTGGACCGACAAAAGCACAAAAAAAAGGAAAGTTTTCGACGGAACACAAAAGCTATGGGTGAGTTAACTGAAACTTCCGACCATGCATGGCCGAGGGTTCGTCCAAATACCTAGTTCCTTCTAGCCTATAAAAGAAGGGGTAGGGGTCCCATTTGCAAGGAGGAAAAATATAGCAAAGAAACTCTGCCCATTTACATATTCCCATTGTCCCAACCCTTTAGCCTTTCCTTGTGCCAAAGGAGATTCAAAGCAAAGCAGTTGGAGGACAGAGGAAGAGGAGCCCAGGATCAAGTTCGAGGAGCAGTGGTTGGTCTCAACTTTTGTAAGTTGACTCCTTCAAAGTAATAAATAAAATTCTTTTCCCGTCCCAATTCATGAATTTTTTATAGTTTATTAGTATATGTTTGGATTTCTAACTCGTTAGTATATAAGTAGGATGCATGCATAGTTGTTTCTTGTCTTGGATGCAGGTCAACTTTGGAAGGAGTATTGCGAACAAGTAATCAAGAACAACGGAGGATCGACATCAAACGCCGAGAATGAGGTAGGTTGATCTTTCCATGCATTTACTAATAAAAGGGGATTTAAATCTAGGGATGAAGGTAGAAATTAATTTCTCTTCAGTCATATCTGCATGCAAAGTCTGAACTGTATTTGCTAGTCCGTAGGGAGATTTTCCCCACAACACATTGTTGAATAAGCTAAAGGAATATACATTGTGGTTAAAAGGATTAAGAAGTGGTATAAATTGCTCATTAATAATTCACTTCCCCTCTCATTAATCAAACAGAGGTTTGTGGAATATGAAGCAAGGATAATGCTACTCATAAATTTCCATACTTACTTGGATTAAAATCCATTTAACAGAAAATTGAAGAACCAGATTAGTTATGCTACATCTTTCAGAAGAAACCCTAGCAACCCAAAACTCAAGGTATGATCCAAGATCAATCTCAATACTTCAATTAGTATTCGAATAAACCTTCAACATCATATGATTCTCTATTGTGTGTTATTCCAACACAACAATGGGTAGTTCCTCCACCTCCTAACAAGTTATGGCAACAAGGATGGATAAATCCCACCATCGAAGGACCTCAACATCCTATGAAACAAAAGCCCATGAAAATCCTTCTTCCTCCCAAAATGTATGCATCCAAAACTACCCCTCCTTGACCAAAACTACCTGCAAAACCCATACCCAACCCAAATAATAGAAGGACAAGCCAACCAACACAAGTTTTTGGACTTGCATTATACCCTACTTATTTCACCTCTTCACTAGACTGTAACGATATTCACCTTAGATTTAGAAATACTCTAACCAAGGACCAACCTCACGTTAGCATCGAACATGTGAATGACGAGGTCCCAAATGAACAATCAGAGAAAAACAAATCTCAATGTCCTTCAAAATCTTATAATTCCCACCTCGAACATCAATACCCACACTATCATGAAAGGCTAAACCAAGAAAAACCTTTTACACAACCTAAGATTGATTTCTTAGGAGAACTTAGAAATGTGTGTGTCAAAATACCACTATTCCAAGAAATTAAATACATACCTATTTATTCAAAGGTGGTATGAGAAATTTGTTTAAGGAATCCCAAAGTCCCAGAGTTTTATCTTAATTAGGTGCATGAGAGATGGATTTCCTGAAGTCTCGAGATCCAGAGTGGATTGGGACCATCTATTTTTGGGGATGCATGTCATCATATTAGAGGAAGTCTGGAGTTCAACTATCTAGAGAATTTGGAGCCTAAGCGTAGAAGTTTGTAGGTTCCTCAAAGCTTCAAAGTACCAGAGACGATCCTCACGACTGATCATAGAGGAGGACACATGCCAACTGATCATTGAATCTGGAAGACCGACTATCTGGGAGGAAAGAGGCATTGTGGTTAATGTTTGACAGTCTCTCGAAGCTCTAACAACAGAGTGAATCATGGTTGTTGGCTCAGGAGACACCTGTCAGAAGATCTTGGAGTTTAGAGATCTTGTACTCTGGAGGAAGTGGAGAATAGGTGCTAAGGGTCGCAATTTTCCCAAATGTTTGAAGAGTAGAGCACATCCAGGTCATCAGTTATAAGGATGCATGTCATTATATCTATAGGTCTAGGGGTATAGCATTCTGGAGGAGTTGGATTGAGGTGTGAACTCCTGAAGGGCCGAGAGCCATAGTAGATCTAAATCATTGATCATAATGGAAACATGGAGCACATATATAAACTTCATTAGTTCGACGTTTAGAGGACATAGGGTGAAGATATGTGAGGAGTCACGGAGGCCCAAAGGGAAGAGTCCATCCCAGTTGCCCATTGGAGGAGGAAACGTGGCACCAGATCCTATAGTTCAGAGAATTAGTGCTCTGGAGGATTGTGTCTATTAGCATTCAGGGTCTATCAAAGGCTGGAGTCCTGAATTCAGAGTCTATGGTTCATTGATCTATCGGCCTGTAATCCAGAGCTACGTTCCGTTGATCTATATCTCTTCGAAGGTTCTCTAGTTTCGCACTTCGGGGGATTAGAGGTGATGTGAAGTGGAGAGCTCTAAATTCCTAGAGCCCAGAGTTAACACAGACCATCACTCCATGGGAAGCATCCATCCATCCAATCTATTGATTCATATTTCGACACTTCGGGAGCATAGAGTGTTGGAGCGGGTTAGGTTGTCGAAAATTGAATTCTCAAAGTCATCATGAGTCATCGATTATGAGGATAATTGTGGACCGTTGATCCTTGCCAGTGTTTGACCATTCAAAAATTTGGCTACTCAAAGGACTTGAGGTGTTGAAATGGATGGAGCTCGAAGCTAGGAAGTTATGAAACATAGCACTCGGTTTAGTGCTTGGTTTTGAGTCCGTGGTCATATGCATATTTTGGCTGGGAAAAAAGGGGCCAATCCTGATTTTTTTTCAAAAGGAGAGATTGGGGGATGGTTTCAGCCCGAATCGACATGGTGTATCATTGCTAGCTATTTTGAGGTGTAGGGAAGGAATAAAAGGACATGTGTATGGGATTTTGATGGCTCGGCAGGGGCCTGAGAGCCAATTTGGGTCCTTGATTTTGAACGATTCTAGAACAAGAGGTCACACAGACCCTAGAAGGTGGTAGGGGTTTGCATCAAAAGATGAGTGAATTGGGTAGGTGAACTCTAAGATATGATGTCTCTATGATTAGGGGGTTAAGAATGATATAAAAAAAATTATTTGGCAGGTGTTCCTGATAGATCAAATTTGCGGCTGAAAAATCACAATAGAAAAATCATTGTAGACAATTCATGGAAACAAACTAGTGGTAGAAAAAGCATGGGAATAGAATCACGATATCAAAACTGCGATAGTTGAATCATGGAAGGAGAACCATGATAGCCGAATCGCGAGAAAAAAATCACGACAACAAAATTGCGGCAACAAAATCATGGCTACAGACACAAATTCGTAATAGATCCACAATTACAAGAAGAAAAAAGGTATGGTTTTCATATGTGTAGTTTTGAATCTATGAATTTGGTTGAGGGTTTTCCTTGTAAATATGTTGGATGCCCTCTTGGAAGTTTAGGGCTTGTTGTAGCATGGTCATGAGGTAGATCTATTGAAGTATATTGTTGGTGCATGTCTAAGGCTTATTTGTATAGCTTATGGTACATTTTGAGAGGCTTTTGTTAGTGGTTTTGATATATGATTGGTACACACTTGAGGCTACATAATAGTGAGGTTTTGGCACATTATTTGATGTGAATGTTTATGGTATTTTGTTATGGATAGTGTGATGTATTTCTAGATAAATGTTGATGGTTATATTGGTATATGTATTTGGTATATTATTGAGATACATGTTGGGACAGATAGTTGATGAGTGGCACATACGTGAGGTGTATGGTATGGTGATGTTCGTAGATATTGATGAGTCATAGTTTGATCTATAGTTTATGCATGATTGGTACATTGTTAGAGGAACTTTCTAGTAGTATTATTGGCACATGGTTTATGGATGATGTGGCATATATGACTTGGTCTAATTTTAGAAGCACATCTTGATTTCGATACATCTTGTTGATGTTTGTAATTAGTCTTGGTTGAGCATATCTGGGTGATATTGTGCATATGGTTGAGAGTTGTACTGGTGATTGATCTTGGTGAGTATATCTGATTTGGTTGATAAGATTGATGAGATAGGTTGTTGTGATACATTGTTTGGACAAGTTGTTGTGACAATTTATTTGTATAATTTTGGTGCATGCTTGATGCACTTGTTGATGGTATAGGTTGAGGTAAAGGTTGATACATGGTTATTTCATGGTACATTTTGGTATATGTTGTTACAGGTTGATTGGTACAAGTTGTTACAATATGTTGGTACAGGATGATAGTGATAGGTTGATAGTGGAAGTATTTGATTCAGTGACAATGGCATTTTGTCTAAATTTGGCATTTATATTTCATGGAGGCGGACAAGGAAAGGGAGTTGTAGCCTTCTTCCATTTGGTTCCGGAGAATCACGTAGTTGGAGCTTCCTTTGGGTTAGAGCCTAACAACTAGGTGGTTGTACCCACATTCCATTTGTAGCCAGAGAACATAGGTGCTTGTAGCCTCCTTCTGGTTTTAGATAGATAATTAGAGAGTTGGAGCTTCCCTTAGGTTGTAGCCTGAGAAACTAGGGGGTTGGAGCCTCCTTCTAGTTGGAGATGGAGAATTGGAAGTTGATGCTTCCTTGAATGTAATTCTTAAAGACACATTAGAAAAGAATTATGTGGTTTTATCCTGCATTGAGTTTCCATGTAAAATACTGGTGTACTTTGTATTGTGTGGATGTGTCTATTATTTTTTATTATGCATTTATGGATGTTAATGGTAAATGACACAATAGCATATTAATGATGAACTGATGAGAATTGTTGAATAAGTTAAAGGAATATATATTATGGTTAAAAGGATTAAGATGTATAAATTTCTCTGATCTAGGTGGATATCGGTGGCCACCCACCTTTTCCAACTGTCTCAAAACAATTTTCTAGCAATTTTGGCAATTTACTATTTTTAGCAGTTTTTAACCCTTGGGGCCATTTTCAGGGCCCAAATGAAGGTTTTTCATGATGGAGGTTATAAATGATATCCTATGACATTATTGAGCTCCCAAAATGAATATCCTCGATGATACCTTTCCAACGAGCTATCATATGCCTAAAACGGAGATCGTATGCAAAAGTTACGACCCTGGGAAGTTAATGTACTAACTTACCCAAACAAGGCCCACATGAATTTTGGCGCTTCATCTCCTAGGGTTAGGTTTTTGGATGTCTAGGGTTTTTGGAATTCCTATTTATTGTAAAAAGGATTTCAGAGACTCATTTTAATCATCTTCTTGCGAATGTTGGTAGTCGTCACATCTCTTCTCAAAGATAAGATGCCACCATTCTAGCGAGTCTTTACTCTGTATTTTTACAGTCTCTGTACATTTCTTTGATTAATAGAAATTGCTTATCACTGTATATATGTGTTTATGGTTGCATCTCTAATACATTTCTATTATATTATTGAATACATGCGATATCTCTGTGCATTTCTTTATTATATCTCCGCTCTCATTTCGTGCCAAAAATAATCATGATCAATGGTATCAGAGAAGGTTGTTCTTGATCATTTTTTTTTTCATTGCATGTACCCAACGAGGTATGAGTATAGAAATTTGGGTATCAAGCTTGTCTCTCTTTAGGAAAATATGTCTCACACACCCAAGAAACCCTCAATGGCGGAAGAAAAGAAAAATGACAGAGAAGACGATCATATAAGTATGTTGCTTGAGCAAGTTCTCACATGACAGAGGGACGAAATGATGGAGAACTTTTCCCACATCCTTCAATGCCTCCCAATAGCATCAAGTGCATATTCATAATTTGGCCACTTTGGAGGCACCTCACCTTTTAAGGTACACATCAATTTAGATATTCCTATATTTGAAGGTCAGATAGATGTGGCTACCCTAGATAAATGGTTAAATCTGTTAGAAGGTTATTTCTCTGTTCATAATTTTTCCGAAATAGAAAAGATCATATTCACACTCCTTAAGGCTCTACCCCATTTCAAACAATGGTGGGTAACATACTGGGAGAAGAGTTCCACAGAGGAGTCTGGAATATATGGGGTCGAGCCCACTTGGGTTTTTTTTGTGGATGTGGTAAAGGAACAGTATTACCCCGTTGGCAACTATGAGGACTAGTACATGAGATGGAACACACTACGGCAAAAGAGGGGCCAAGTAGTTCCAGAGTTCACCAATACCTTCCATACCTTATGCACCAAGCTGGGTATCAAAGACTCCAAACGACATTTGGTTCTGAAATACCGTGGGGCTCTACACAGATACATCCAAAATGAAATGGATTTTCTGGAAATCTCATCACTCGGTGTTGCTTATCGATATGTTGTTAAAATCGAGTAGAAATTTAAGCACCAGAAAAAATGGGAGTTCGGGTCTATGAATCTATAACAACCAAAGTTTGATAAAGACAACCCTAATAAACAGTCTCCTAAAAACTAGTCCAAGCCACAAGAAAAGAAGGGTCACGGGAAGACAAAGAGGGATACTAGAAAATGGTGTGATTTACACAAAATCCCCTGGCACAACACTGATGAATGTCTCTCAAAACAGTCATTGGTGGCCGATATCAAAGACAAGGAGCTGAACCCTAATTCAAAATATGATTCAAAAAATACTGGTAAAGGACAGATCATTGACGTAGACCTCACTGCTATTGTTGCGACCGCAACAATTCAACCAGAAGAACCAACAGATCCTAAAGAGGGGAAGCACATTTTTCATTCACAGATGTGGGTGAAGAGGACCCCGCTACATTTTATCATTGATAGTGGAAGTAAGAATAACCTCATCTTAGAAGAGGTCATCAAACAGTTGGGATTGTTGACAACACTACATCTGCAACCATACAACATCGAGTGGCTTCACCAAGGATGAGATCTTCATTTCAGCCAACAATGGAAATTTTTATACGATATCGAACCCTTCAAGGATGAGGTATTATGTGATGTTTCCCCACTGGATGTCTGTGATGTTCTCTTGGGCCAACCATATATGTGGAAAAGCCATGTTGTTTATGAGTCTCGACCCCGCAATGTCATTGTTTCTCTGGGGGGTCATCTCTACAGAATACCAGAGGTAGTTTTGACTATTGTTCCACCTAAAAAGTGTCTCAAGGTAGTATCTCATACTGCAAAATTTATCTTCTTCACAATCTGCTCAAAAGGAGAACAAAAGGACACTGCAACCACTACAACCTCGTCCCAAGCACCTTCTATCCAACAAAAGAAGGTCGACAAGGCTGGAGAAAAGTGAAAAGATTCCTTCTGCACACCATCCTCTCAGGTATCTCGACTTGTTGAACAACCCCATCCTCAACAAGTTCGTGACAGACTTCCACAAACTGAGTAGCGCGACGTCTCCAGCAAGGCAAGTAACTCACCAAGATGCAGATTCAACAAATGCTTTTCCCTCTCCCCAGGGAAATCAATGCAATGGAGAATATTGCTTCCTAAGGAGGGAGGATTGATCCAGGTGGATATCGGTGGACACCCACCTTTTCCGACTAGCTCAAAACAGTTTTCTGGCAATTTTGGCAATTTACTATTTTTAGCAATTTTTATCTTCTGGGGCCATTTTGAGGGCCCAAATGAAGGGTTTTTGAGATGGAGATTTTTCATAATATCCCATGGCATGATTTAGCCCCCAAAAATGAATCTCCTCGAGGATTCCTTTCCAACAAGCTATCATATGCCTAAAACAGAGATCGTATGCAAAAGTTACGACCCTGGAAAGTTAATGTACTAACTTACCCAAACAGGGCCCACATGACTTTTGGCGCTTCATCTCCTAGGGTTAGGTTTTTGGATGTCTAGGGTTTTTGGCATTCCTATTTATTGTAAAAAGGATTTCAGAGCCTGATTGTAATCATCTTCTTGCGAATGCGAGTAGCCGTCACATCTCTTCTCAGAGATAAGTTGTCACCATTCTAGCGAGTCTTTACTTTGTATTTTTACAGTCTCTATACATTTCTTTGATTAATAGATATCATTTATTATTGTATATCTGTGTTTATGGTTGCATCTATGATACATTTCTATTATATTATTGAATATCTGTGATATCTTTGTGAATTTCTTTATTATATCTCCACTCTCATTTCGTACCGAAAATAATCTGGATCATTGTCATTACTGATTCATCCCCCCTCTCAGTAATCCAACAATTTGTATCAAAGTCGGTTCCTTCAAGAGACAATTTAACCACTAGAAGAAGATCATGGAATATAATGAGAATGGAGTACCACTATTTAATTGTTAGAATGGTATAAAGTATGAGATGTGGAGAATAAGGACATGGATATTTTTAGAGGCACTGGGATATGATATTTGGCATTCAGTTGTGACAAGATACATTGCTACAAAGAAAGTAAACATTGCAACCAAGAAGGAATTGAAGAAGAATAAAAAAATAGCAATGGATTTCATTTGGGAAGGATTACCTGATCTAGTAAGAGAAAAGGTTGGTAAATGTTCATTATCTAAACAACTTTGGGATACATTACATAATATATATTCTTGACCCATCACAAAGTCAGAGAATGTCAAACAATATGCAAGTACATATCAAGAGGAAATATTATCATTATGTCAAACAAATTTAGAAGAAAAAGAGTATGAAATAAATAGAAGTACGTTTTTTTGTTTTAATTGTGAAAAATGAGGAAATCATGAATTTAAATGCCCACGTTTGAAAATTGGAAGTGATGAGATAGAAAAGAAAAATGAAATACAATATAATTAAGAGATTAAAATGGAAAAAAATCATGACGTGAAATACAGTCAACGAGAAAGAGAACTTGAAGAAGAAATTCTCACCTTGAGGATCCAACTGAAAGAAGAAAGATGAACATAAGAAGTAATGTAGGTTCAGATGAAGAAGAATGAATAGGACTGTGAGAATATTCAGGAAGAATTTATCATGTTGAGAGTGAAAGTTATCAAGCTCAGTAAAAATGTTGAAGAAGCATCCACATCATCGACAAGGAAACTTGAAGAGAAATGCAATAGGTTAATAGATAACAAGAATGAAGAAAAACCCAGGAGTTATGAAGAAGTCATTAAAGGTTATATGAAGAAGGAAGAGTGCAATCCACAAAGAAACCTCAATCATGACCATTATCAATCAAGGAAGGAATTTAGAATCACTACACCACAAAGAAGATCATTCACTTCCAGGTTTGTAAATTATTTTTATGGTCATTGTTTTTATTGTACTAAGTTTGGACATAAGCTTGCAGATTGTAGGGCTTATGAAAGAAATGTTCAAGAAATAAATGTTTATGTGGACCTGCAAAATATTGAATTCTACAAATGCCACAGCTATGGTCATATAGCATGGAATTGTATAAGCATAACGGTGGCATCCATGAATAAAGAAACCAATATTAGATACACCAATATTTGGACAAGAAAAGAACAAGAAGAAAATTAAGTGAATAGAGAACAGGTCCCAGAAATTGCAAGACATACTACAGTTTGAGAAAATCAATTGAAAGAAGAAAAGACTCTAGAAATTACAAGACCTTCCATAGTTCGAGAAAGAAAAGGAAAGAAAGAAAAATAAGAACAACTTTCAAGAACCATATTTTCATAATTCACATCAGATAAAGATCATAATAAAGAGAAGGTAAAGAAAGAGCATGTCCTAGAGATCACAGGATTTGCAGTAGTATGAGAAAAAAAAAAGACCAGATGAATAAAGAATAGTTTTGAGAGATTGTACTTTCAGGAATTGTAGTGCAAGATGAATCCACATATAGAAATAAAGAAGTCAGAGTTTAGAGAGATGTTGTCTATACCAACAAGGATGATGAATACATAGGAAAGGTATTTTTCTAAGCCATCTGACTTGGAGACTCCCAGGTAATATGAATATTAGACATGGGGATTATATGCAGTAGCTGAGACAATTTAGAGAACCATCCTTCAATCAACTTGAAAAGTTTGAGTAGATGGAATTAGAACAATTAGTTGGCAGAAGTACAATATGATAGATTGATTAATTGCAACAGTGAAGAATTCATGATAGTACAGTGACAGATGGGTCAGCATTATGGATAGTTGAGTATCAAAGTCATGGAAAGTATGGACAGATATTGATTTGTAAGAACACTTAGCAGGTTTGGACAGATATATGACAATGGATGAGAGAATGGATTCAGTAATTGGTTCATACATTGGTTCATAGATAAAGGAACATTATCATAATGGATGATAATGACATAGGAATATTAGAATTCTTATTATTGAACGCTTTTCATATATGTCAGTTGATTATACAAGGAAGCACCAATCGACAAAAACTCCAAAAGGAAGCAGGTATAGGAAGACGTATATTGTTCTACCAGACATATTTTAGAGAATTGAAAGAAACAGATTCATATGCATGGAGAGAGAGTTAGATGTTTAGAGAAAGTAATCAGAGGCTTAGAAACACAAATAAATATCAAAGGAATTTAGATAATGGAATCAAACCAAAGGACAGTGCAGACAAGGGGAACATCGCCAAGAATAGATACCCTTTTCCATTGATGTTAAAGGGAGAGAGATAGAAACATTGATTAGAAGTATGAGCATGAATTTTATCATAACTAATTGTTTCCATTAATGTTGGTGTTTCCATCAATGCCAAAGGGGGATATTGTCATATAGTTGGTTTAGATTGATGGACAATTGGTTTGTATTGTTGGTTGTCATTGATGTCAACCCTTGGAGAGTGATATTGTAGACTAGTGTCAACCCTTAAAGATCGATGTCAACCCTTGAGTATGTCCGGTAACACATTCCCGTAGCTCCATAGGTATGGGTAAGAAACCCAAGTTTTGTTGAGGTATAATGGTATTGATATCAATTTATTTGTAGGTAAGATTATTCTAGATGGATAGTACATGTCATGTTTTTTTCGATGATATGTGGAATGTCACATAACTCCTCACGGTTATATATTTATAGCCATGTGATGTTGGAGATCCCTCATGAGTTATATAGAATCCCTTATAAGGTCAAAGAAGTCAAATTACTCTAGAAACTCCTAGAAGAAGTTGATCATGGATTAAGTTGTTGCAATAAGAAAATAATTAAAAATGAATTAGTTGCAACTAGAAGTGGAGAATTTACTATTTATGGATAAAGTGGATATAAGTTGACAAGTGGTTAGAAGTGGGTTATCCCTAAAAGAAGAAAGTTGGGTTAAGTTGGTTAGTAGGTAACCCCTCGAGGAAACTACTTGTAGAGTATAGATAGGAGAGAAAGGGACTCCTATTTTCACCTATTTTGAATATATTTGAATATCCATTTGTGAAATTTTATTTGGTAGGTATTATTGATAGATTAAATTAGTGGTAGAAAAATCGTGGAAGAAAAATCGTGACAACAAAATTGCAGAAGAAAAATCGCGGCAGCAAATTCGTGGTAGAAAATTCATGAAAGAAAAATAGTGGAAGAAAAATTGCAGCAGCAAAATCATGGCAGAAAAATCGTGGAAACACAATCGCGACAAAAAGATTGCAGCAACAGAACCACAGAAGCAGAATTGCGGCAGGAGAACCGTTGAAGTAGAATTGCGGGAGGAGAACCGTGAAATCATATTCGCGGTAACAAAATCATAGCAACAAAATCGAGGCAACATAATCATGACTATAGAAACATCTCCATAATATATCCATGGATGAAAGAAGAAAAATATATGGTTTTCATATGTGAAGTGTGGAATCTATGAATCTGGTTGAGGATTTTCCTTGTAAATATGTTGGATGCCCTCTTGGAAGTTTAGGGCTTGTTGTAGAATGGTCTTTAGGAAGATCTATTGAAGTATATTGTTGTTGTATGTATGATTCTTATTGATATATATTATGGTGCATTGTGAGAGGCGTTTTTTAGTGGTCTTGATATATGATGGGTACACACTTGAGGCTACATAAAAATGAGGTTTTGGCACATGATTTGATGTGAAGGTTTATGGTATTTGGTTATGGATAGTGTGATGTATTGATAGAGAAATTTGGATGGTTATGTTGGTATATTTGTTTGGTATATGATTGAGATACATGCTGGGATAGATAGTTGATGAGTGGAACATACGTGAGGTGTATGGTATGGTGATGTTGATAGATCTTGATGATTCATAGTTTGATTTGTAGTTGATGCGTGACTGGTACATATTTGGTATATTGTTAGAGCCACTTTCTAGTAGTATTGTTGGCACATGGTTTATGGATGATGCACCATATATGACTTGGTATACTTTTAGAATAACATCTTGATTGTAATACATCTTGTTGATCTTTGTAAGTAGTCTTGGTTGAGACACATATTGGTTATATTGTGCATATGGTTGAGAGTTGTCTTAGTGATTGATATTAGTGAGTAGATCTAATTCCATTGATAAGATTGATGAGACAAGTCGTCATGATAGTTTTTTTAGACAAGTTGTTGTGACATTTTATTTGTACAGGTTTGGTGCATGGTTTATGCAGTTTTTTATGGTACAATATGAGGTACAGGTTGATACATGGTTGATGCATGGTACATGTTGGTACAGGTTGTTATAGGTTGTTTGGTGCATGTTTATTGTTATAGGTTGTTACAAGTTATTTGTATAGTTTCACATCAATAGGTTGATATTGTAGTGCTTGATTAAGTGATAGTGACAAGTTGTCCACATTTGGCATTTATATTTCAAGGCAGAAGAACAGGTTGGATTTATATTTGGCATTTGGTTGATAGCCTCCTTCTAGTTGGTGTTGGATAATCAAGGAGTTGGAGCTTCCTTCAGGTTGTATCCTGAGAACTAGGTGGTTTCTACCACCTTCTGGTTGTAGCCAGAGAACATAGGGGGTTGTAGCATCTTTATTGTTGTATCCAGAGAATTGGGGAGTTGGAGATTCCCTTAGGTTGTAGAATGAGAAACTAGGGGGATGGATCCTCCTTCCAGTTGGAGCTGGAGAATTAGAATTTTGGGCTTCCTTGAATGTAATTCTTAAAGACATATAAGAAAATAATTCTGTGGTTTTCTCCCACATTGTGCTTCCATGTAAAATACTAGTGTACTATGCATTGTGCGGATGTGTCTATTATTTCTTATTATGCATTGATGGATGTTAATGTTATATGATGCAATAAAATATTAATGATGAACTAATGAACATTGTTGAATAAGTCACAGGAATATACATTGTGGTTAAAAGGATTAAGAAGTGGTATAAATTGCTCATTAATAATTCACCTCCCCTCTCAGTAATCCAACATATGTTTTCGGAATATGAAGAAAGGATAATGCTACTCATAACTTTCCATACTTACTTGGATTAAAATCCATTTAAAAGAAAACTGAAGAACCAAAATAGTTATGCTAAATATTTCAGAAGAGACCCTAGCAACCCAAAACTCAAGGTATGATCCAAGATAAATCTAAATACTTCAATTAATATTGGAATAAACCTTCATTGTCATATGCTTCTCAACCGTGTTCTATTCCAACAGAACAATGGGTAGTTCCTCCACCTCCGAACGATTTATGGCAACAAGGATGGATGAATCCCACCATCGGAGGAAATTAATATCCTATTACAAAAAAACCCATGAAACTCCTTCCTCCTCCCCAAATGTAGGCATCCAAAACTACCCCTCCTCGAACAAAACTACCTGAAAAACCCATACCTAACCCAAATAATGGAAGGATAGGCCAACCATGACAAGTTTTTGGACTTGCAACCTACCCTACTTATTTCACCTCTTCCCTAGACTGTAACGATATTCACCTTAGATATAGAAAGACTCTAACCAAGAACCAACTTCACAATAGCATAAAATATTTGAATGACAAGGTCCCAAATGAAGAATTATAAAAAAAATATCTCAATATCCTTCAAAATCTTATAATTCCCACCTCGAACTTCAATACACACACTATCATGAAAGGATAAACCAAGAAAAACATTTTACACAACCTGAGTTTGATTTCTTAGGATAACTTAGAAATGTGTGTCAAAATACCACCATTCCAAGAAATTAAGGACATACCTATTTATTCAAAGGCGTTATGAGAATTTTGTTTAAGGAATTCAAATAGGAAACAAAACAATCCCCAAACTATTCACATTCCAGGAAAACTATCAGACCTAATGATGGAGGGAGTTCTCACAACTAAATATTCTGACCTTGGTAGTCTGGTAATTAATGTGAAGATCAACAATACACATATCAATAACACATTAATCAACCTTGGCGCCGCCATCAACATTATGATTTGTAAGACCATGCAAGTGTTACACACCAAATTCCCACACTAACAAATGTGTATTTATCACACTTTAGTGATGGATCATTTGTCATAATCCCTAGACATGTTAGGAGAGGAATTTATCATATGAAGGCTAGAATACTATGTGCACATTTATTATTCATTATTATTAATTAAAAGGAAATTAATTTAGTGTGATAATCCACCTCACATTTAGTTTCCTAATCTCAAGGATAAGTTGAGAATCTCATTGATCCAAAAAGGATCTAGAGAAGACTAAGGACAAATATGAATTCGCAGAAGTAACCTAGGAAGCTCAGAATGGCCTCAACAAATAGAGATAAGGAAAAAATTCAAATTCCCCAAAACTTAGTGAAATCGATATTATCACAAAGAGCACTTCACAATATTTCCAACAACATAAAGAACTTGTCAAACAAATTTACAGATAGAATGATATTCTTGGTCAAATTTTTGGTCAACATAGCCTAGTTAGTAGGGATGAGTCAACATCCATACTCCTGACATCAACATTAGTACGGATGATGCCAGCGTTCGTACAATGTACATGGCACACGTAGAGGGTGACACATGTCATGTTGATGTCAACATGATGTTAGCATGGTGACGTGGCATCACCAAAGGCTGCCACATGTCCCTCGTTTTAGTCATTTTTGGGTCAATCCATGGACCAATGAGGAGGTGCCACATGGTAGTCCATACAACAATGTGGAAGACCATATGGGACGTGGTAGGTGACATGGTAGGCTGATGTGGCAGGCTGACATGGAAGGTAACAGGGCAGGTGATTTTGCAAGTGGTTGGCATGAGCCAATGGTTGTAAGCCACATGGACCAGTCATGGGCTACCACGTGGCAGGGGGAAAATTCCCAATGAGGGCCCGAAACTGGATTTTCAAAAAACAAAAGGGCCCGTCAAATCTAGCGGAG
>JZKD02S0966694.1:81378-99779 GCA_000966675.3 Picea glauca
ACTTACTAGGGCCAAGCATAAGTAGGGTGAAGGAACTCTTAATAATTTCAATCTCGAAGTTGGTCGTGCATCCCAAAGGAAGAAAATGGCAGAAGAGGACAAGCTTGATGAACATGAGAAAAACATCCATATGATATTTTATCACATGTCAGAAATGGTTGAGCGAATGTATGGAGACTATGAGAAGAGGATGAAGAAGAAAGGGAAGAAAAAGGAAGCACAAAATGATGATAATGCTTCAGTAAATCAAGGGGCTTGAGGAGACCCTCCTGAGCCTCCATCTTCACCATCAAGTTATATCTCTTCTTCCTATGATCATTCTCATCATTCTATCCATAAAGTTTCTTTTAATAAACCATTATTAAAGCTTGATGTAAAATTTTCTTTACCTATGTTTAATGGATATGCTAATCTTGAAAAGATAAATAATTGGATCCGACAGGTTGAACTATATTTTCGTGTTCAACAAATTGATGAAGAGGAAGTTAAAATTCAATTGGCTTCTCTTCGGTTGGAAGGCACCACTATCATATGGTGGGATAAAAAACTTCAGGACATAAGTAAGTGTGGTAATCTTCTTTCCTCATGGTCAAAATTTAAATCAAAGATAAGGAAGAAATTTTATCCATTGGTTATTTACATAAAGAAATTATGGAATGGAAAACTTTAAGACAAAGAAAAGGTCAAACTATACAAATTTTCATGGAAGAATTTAGGAAGAAATATCTTGCATTAAACATTCCTTTGGATTCTTATGAAACTTTAATGAAGTATGTTGGATCACTTCACAGTTATATTCGTCATACTTTGCTATTGGTTAACCCCATCAGTCTTGAATAAGTTTGTGTGCAAGGCACTCACCTTGCGAACAAGGGAAAGCATGTTCAAGAAGATCCCACAAAGAAACCTTAGAATCTCCCACATAAGAAGTTTAAAAGGAAGGACAAGAAGACCTCCACTGTAAAGAGAGAATAAGGAAAAACATATTTCACTCATTGCAATAAAAGTGGTCACGATAATGAACATTGTTGGAAACTACATCCAGAGAAGAGACTGAAATAGTTTGGTGGAAAGAGGAAGACAAAGACTGTTGCTACAATGCAACAAGATCTTGGTTCTAATTTAGGAGACGAAGGAAATATCACAACGGTTGGAGTACAAGGTAAATATTCCCTTCATTCTAGTTCAAATTCCAATAATGAGTCTCATTATGATGACATAAAGAGGAATGACTTATTTCATATGAGAGTTGTATCTGAACACACTAAGATAGATACATTGTTTTATCCGGGTTCTTAAGTAAACTTGATATATGAAGCACTTGTCAAAAATATGGGTCTTGAAACTAAACCACATCCAAAGCCTTATCCTCTTGGTTGGGTATGTGATAAAGAAAAAATTAATTTCACCAAGCAATGTAGGGTCATATTTTCTATTTCTTAAAAGTTGATTGATGAAGTGGATTTGGATGTTGTATCACTTGATATATGTGGTATAGTATTGGGGAGTCCTTATATTTATGAAATAAAGGTAGTCTTCTTTCATCATGAGAATAAATATCACCTTGCTAAGGGGGGAGTGGAATATATTGTTGGAGCCCACAACATGAGGGTAAACACAACACTTGTTAGTGGAGGACAAATGAAGAGACTCATAAACACTAATAAGAGATATGTACTCATGTTCGTAAGGGAGAAAGATGTTGGAACATTTGACACTTTCCAAGGATGTGATCCTTCTCATAAGAAATAATTAATCGATATTGTTTCTAAGTATGATGATGTTTTCCAGGAACCAGATGGATTACCTCATAAGAGAAAAATCACACATGAAATACATCTTCAGCAGGATTCTCCTCTTCCTAATGTGGGCATGTACAAGATGTCAGTTGTAGAAATGACAGAGATCAAGAAGAAGGTACAAGGCTTATTGGATCAAGGGGTCATCAGGCCCAACTCATCTCCTTGTGTTTCTCTAATTGTGATGGTGCCAAAGAAAGATGGCACATGGATAATGTGTATCTATTATCGAGCCTTAAATAAAATCACGGTGAAAAATCAATATCCTCTTCCTCATATAGATGATTTACTTGATCAGTTAAAGAATGTTGTTTATTTCACTAACTTGGATTTGCACTGTGGATAACATGACATCAGGGTTGCAGAACAGGATGTATAGAAACTACCTTTAAAACAAATAGGGATTGTTTTAGTGGTTAGTTATGCCATTTGGGATTTGTAATGCTCCAAAAACCTTCATGCGTGTGATGAATGATGTATTCATGCCTTTTATAGATGATTTTTTGATTGTATATGTAGAAGACATTCTTATATTTAGAAAGACTTTGGATGAACATGTAATGCATGTAAAGAAAGTATTAGATACTTTGAAAAGATAAAAGTTGTATGTGAAATTTTCCAAATGTGAATTTGGTAAGACAACACTTGTGTATTTAGATCATATTGTAGGAGGAGGAAAATTTAAAATTGATCCTTCCAATATTGATGTAATTGTAAATTGGCCTGAGCCCAAAAATGTAACCAAAATACAAAGCTTCTTAGGTACAGTCCACTATTAGAGGAGATTTGTTTCAAACTTCTCCTTTATAGCAGCTCCTTTGCATGCCTTAACGAGTGTGAAGATCACTTTTCAGTGGGGAGGAAAACAACAAACATCTTTCGATACTTTGAGGGAAAATATCAATACTACACTAGTATTAGCACTGTCAAATATTCAACAACCCTTTGAGATCAAGACAGATGCTAGTGGAGATGCCATGGCTGTAGTACTGATGAAATATCGTAAGCCTATATGTTACCACTTTGGAAATTTTAATCAAGTTGTTGTTAACTATCCTACATATGATAAAGAGTTGTATGCATTATTTCAAAGCGTAAAGAAATGGAATCACTACTTGTTAGGGAAGGAAAAAATCATACATACATATCATCAACCCTTACAGTATCTCCAAGAACAAACCAAACTACAACAATCTTGACATTACAGATGGATGATTTTCCTACAACAATTTCATTTGGTAATCAAGTACAAAAGGGGTACGAGTAACAAGGTAGCTGATATGCTTTCTAGACCTCCTATTGTTGCTTCTATTATTTTGAATAATGCTTCTTTATATCATTATAGATATGTGGAACAATAATCCATTGATGGATATTTTAAATAAGTATATGAGAAGCTAATCCATGGTGCATAGGTAAAGAACTATTGTCTGTAGGGAAAAATACTCTACCATCTTCGAAAGTCGTGTATTCCTAAAAGTGAACGAGTCCATGTAATACGAGAATCTCACACTTCTCTTGTGTCTGGGAATTTTGGTCTCAGATGAAATAAATTGTAACTAAATCTGTAAAGGGGTGTGTGATGAGTTCTACTTGTAAGCCCACTAATAGAAAACCAAGGCTATACTCACCACTACCTATTCCATCCCATCCATGGGAAAATATATTCATGAATTTTGTAGGGGATTTACCAATGTCAAAAAGGGGTCATGACTATTTGTATGTTGTAGTGGACAGGTTCAACAAGATGTGTATCTTAATGCCATATAAAAATCAGATCACTACTAAGCATACTACTATTCTCTTCTTTCAGTATGTTTGGGTTCATTTTGAGATACTCGATTCCTTGGGGAGTTTTGGACAAGTTTGTGGAGAATGATGGACACCAAATTGAAGAGGAGTACTGCTTTCCATCCACAAATCAACAAATAGATATAGGTTGTTAATTGAACAATTGTACTTTTGCTTCGAGGCTACTGCAACAAGAATCCCAAGTTATGGGATGAACATATACCCTATGTACAACATGATTACAGCCAAGCCTTACATTGATACACTCAATGTTCTCCTTTTGAGACATGTTTTCTTTATTTACGTAAGCTTCCTTTGGACTTCATGTATGGGAGAGATGTTGATTCAAATGAAGAAAGAAATAAATAAAGAGCCCACAATTTCATCTAGAGGATCCAATAGGTACATCAAGTATTCATGGAATAGTTGGAGAAAAGTCAAGCACAATATAAATCTCGACATGAAAAACACAGGGTTGATCATCAGTTCCAGGTTGGAGACTAGGTATGGCTTCACATCAACCAGGAAATATTGAAGGGTGAAGGCAAGAAACTCAAGACGATCCATTATGGAACCTTCACTACTTTGGAGAAAATCTATACCAATGTTTTTCATCTAGATCTTCCACATTATAGAAATATATACTCAGTTGTAAATTTGGAGAACTTGAAACTTTCTGAGCCTCCCATGATCATTGACCAAGGTGAGGAAGTTTCAATACCATTAGTTGATGATTTTTCTCCTAAGTACTTCAATGATTTAAAGGAATATATCATCTTGGACAGAAGGATGAGGACATCACACATGGGTGATCTTGATTATCTTTGAGTAGGTTTAAAGGGCACACATCCAAGAAAGGCATAGTGGATTGAGAAGGATAAGGTGAGGGAACTCTTCCCTCACTTATCTATTGATTGATGAAATATTTTGGTGGTCCAAAAATATCTCATTCTGAAGGCGTGATCCAAAAAGGATCCATAGAAGACTAAGGATAGCTCAAAGCTCACAAAAGAAACATAGGAAGCTCAGAATGGCCTCAACAGACAGTGAAAGGGAAAAAATTCAAAGTCCTCAAAACTCAGTGAAATTGACATCATTGCAAAGTGCCTCTTGCAATATTTCAAACAATGTAAATGGCTCGTCAAATGGAGTTACACATCGAAATATATTCTTGGTAAAAGTTTTGGTCAACCTAGCCCAGTCACCAAGGATGAGTTAACATTTGTACTACTGATGTCAGTATCAGTATGGATGATGTCAACGTCTCTATAATGTACATGGCACATAGATAAAGAGACATGTGTCATGATGATGTGGTGACACTAGAGGCTACCACGTGTCTCTTCTTTTTGGCATTTTGGGATCAATATATGGACCAATGAGGAAGTGCCATGTGGAAGTCCGTACATTCATGTGGAAGACCGTACGGAACATGGTAGGTGATGTGGCAGGATGACATGGCAGGCGATGGGGCAGGTGACTATGCAAGTGGTTGGCATGGGCCAATGGTTTCCTACCACGTGGCCCAGTCATGGGCTACCACATGGCAGTGAGAAAATGCCTAATGAGGGCTTGAAATCGGATTTTCAAAAATAAAAAGGGCTCACCAAATCTGTCGGTCGAACTGCAAACTTTGATGAATCTAAACAATGATCCAAACTTGGTGAAGTTCTAATCCATATATATATATATATATATATATATATATATATATATATATATATATATATCTCTATAACTATCACCCAAAAGGGGAGGCCCGCAGGCTTGACCCCGGTACCTCCCCCTATCCAATGCCTTACAACAACATCTACCACCATTGGGCCAATGGACTTCGTTGGTTAGTCCGACCAAAGTTTCCATTAAATGTTGAGTCTGCCCATGGATGGAGGAGGGAACTCGATGGTATGACAAGGCATGGATTTTGAGACGCAATACAAAGAATTAATTGCAGGGAATAGGCATAGAAATCGAGACACGATTTCTCAAGGGAATGGGAGTGCTAGAGTCGGATTGAGGCGTGGATATAGTCATTTTTGGGTAATTCGACGCCACAAATTCAATGGGTTGTTTGTTTTTTGATCTGAGGAAATCTTCTATAACTTAATTCCAGAATGAGGTATACTTATGTATTTTGCCAAATTCTTTTGTTGAGTTAATGAAAATGCCTACCCATTTGAGAGAAGGACTCAGAGACGCAGTCCACCAGGGACAAACTCTATTATCAATTTTTTTTTCTCATATTTGATGCTTATGTCTCTTCATTATTCGTATTTTCCTTCTTTGTGGTGCACTTTAATTTATGCTCATTTAATAAAATTCTTTATAAGTCACTTCGATGAAATGATCCTGGATCACTCATGGATGGTTGAGAGATTTTCTCAAACCAAAATCCTAATTTGGTGGATCTTAGAGGGATTCATAGTGTATTGGTTGGCATCCATGCTTTAATTCCATTTTTTACTGAGCATGGGTATGCCTACCTTGAGATAATTCATATATATGTAGTTTGATGTTAGTTTTCAACTTCCATATGGCTCTCCTATTCCATCACCCATTGATGCACATATTTTTGTAAATTGTTTTGGACATCAGCTTCTTTTCTTACCTCACACTTTAGGGGGCATCTGTTACACACCAAATTTCTACACTACCAAATGTTAGGATAGAAATATATCATATTAAGGTCAAAATACTATGTGCACATGTATAATTCATTATTATTAAAAAAATTAAAAATTAATTTAGTGTGAGGATCCAACTCACATTTAGTTTCCTAATCTCAATGCGAAGTTGAGAGTTTCATGGATGGTTTAGAGATTTTTTGCAAACCCAAATCCTAATTTGATGGATCTAGAGATATATTTATTCCTTATAATCCTTGAGAGATATTTTCTCCCTAAAATCCTTGAGAGATATTTTCTCCCTAAAAATCTTGGAGATACAAATTTAGTGGATCTGGTGAGTGATATTCTCCATGGTGGTTAAGCCTCTAAATCCTATATAATGAGGGAATTACAAGGTGAGAAGGAGAGATAAGGAATCCATTGAAGCATAATCATTTTTATCTTAATACATTCAAGAGTGGGGATGGAAAGGATAAGTCTGGAGGAAGATTTGCATCACATCAAGGTGATTGTAAGTGTTTTCCATTATTTCTCATTAATAATATCTTGGCATATTCACATACTTTTTTCTCTTTTAAAGTTTACATATGAATATCATGCTTTCTTCATGTAGTTTCATTTCATTTTAACTAACCTCATGCAAGTAGTAGAAGAGGAATATCCTTTTGTTTAAGTACAAGGAGATCGTGATCGAGATAGGAATGGATCCAGTGCTAGAGAAACAAGGAGCAACGAGGACAACCTCCAGAAAAGGTGCACTCTATTTTCCTTTATCTCTTTGTGTTTTCATGTGTGAATAGAAAAGATCAAGGGATGTTAGTTTCCAATTTATGTATTATTTCTTAGCCAAATAAAACCCAGCTAAGTGGAGCTTAACCTATCTGCAGGATAATATTTCTCAAAATAAGGGGCAACCAACTTCTTGGCATGGAAGGAAAGGTTTCTTCAATTGGAGGAGAATGACCTCACTGAGTATGTTGAGGCCATGGTTGAAAGTGCTACAAATACACAGGAATTGGAAGCTCACAAGAAAAAGGAAGAGAAGGAGAAGCAATTGTTGCTAGAATCTATAAAGGATCGCTTGATACCACACATTGTTGAGAAGAAATATGTGAAGGAAATGTATGATTCTTTAGTGAGTCTATACCAAAACAAGAATACAATTAGGTTTCTACAGTTGAAGGACCAACTTCAAGATGTCAAGACATCCATTGGGGACACGATTGTGAATTGTCTTATGAAGATTACATGGATTTGAGACCAACTTGTAGCCATTGGTGAGATAGTACATGATGCTGAATTGGTGAATGTAGCATTGAGAGGTCTTCCCAAGTCTTGGGAACCTTTTATGTAGGGGATCTATGAATGAGAGACAATGTCAGGATTTGATAGACTGTGTATTGATTATATTCAATATGAGACTTAGTTAGAGTCTAGGGATGGTTTGAATACTAACCATGATGAGTACCTTTCTCTTTCCATCTAGATGAGGAAGGGAAAGTTCATGAAGATTTCTAGTAGAAAGTATATCACTCAATATGGAAAGAAGAACAAGGACATGAGGAAAATGAAATTCCTTGCATGCCACAAGTTTGCACATTATGCATGTCAATGTTCGCTCAGGAATAAGATTCGGAATGAAACACAACTAGAGGTAGCTATGACAACAAATATTCAAGTGGATGAGTTTTTCAAGAAGTTTGAAAACACATAGTTCTTACTTGCTTCCCATAATTTCTTGGGCATCATATCAGTTGATGCATGGTTGATAGATAGTAGAGCCATGTTTCATATTACAAGAGAATGAGAGGTGTTTGAGAGCTTCATACAGTCTAAATTGAAGATGCATGTGGAACTTCTTATGGAGACCAAGCATACATTGAGGGTATATGGAATAGTATCATTTCAAATGGAGTGAGGAGGAACATTGCGAATGAAAAATATGCTAGGGGTTCTAGAACTTAAGAGGAGTGTGATATAATTATTAGAGATTTATAATAAAGGATTTGACATAACGTTCCATGATGAAAAGGCATTGATCAATCCCATAGGATATAGCTCAGAGAAAATAGTTGTGTCTGGAGCTAGAGAGAGAAACTTTTATAGGCTAAAGGGAAAACCTATGTGAGGAGTGGAGACTAGAAGAGTGGAAAAGAAAAAGAAACATGTATCTCTGAAGTATGAGAATCTTAGAGGGATTCAGTCTTCAGGTTCATATGGGAAGGATAAACCTTCCAATTATGTCAAGGAGTCATGGTACAAGATTTCCATGCATGATTCTTAGGAGCAGGAGGCTTGTAGGAACATGTTGATAGTTAGTGAGTCTTCGAAGATAGGTGAGATCATGATGGCAGGAGTAGCTTCTATTTAATAGGGACAATCCAATTAGGTGTATTAAAGAGAAGGATTGGTAGTAGCTATGGTAGTGAATATTGAGCCAACTCTAGGTGGGAGAAGTACCTTCCTCACTAAGAGGGAGTATTGATGTTAGTGGTAGAATTAGATATGTACTTCTGCATTAGAATGTGTCTAGCATGTGGAAGTCGTTGAGAATATTCTAGTCTTGAGTTTAAATTAGTTAAAATGAATTAATTAAAAAAAAAGTCTTTTTATTTGTGAATTTCATAAGGAACATGCATAGCATGTAGCATGTAATTTAAATCTTAAGTGAGTGTGAGAAATAATCTTAACTGTAGATCAATTTGGAGAATAGAAATAGATTGTAACTCATGATTATAAAATCAAGGCTAGGGAGAAGGACAAGACACTTTTGATGAGAGGTTGAAGTCGAGAGACTTTGGTAAGAGATAAAAGTTGAGAATTTTGGTGAGAGACCAAGGTCAAGGATAAAAAAGGACTTTTCTAGTGTGAGGAGTGTATGAGCAAAGAAAGACTTTTTCTTACACTAGAGTGAGAAGATCTCACAAGTTGGGTGAAGATAGTTCCTCCAAGTATTGATATAGAGAGGGTTGGATCATGAAGGACCATGATTGAAGATATTGGATAGGTGGAGAAGGAATTCCATCTAGAGTCCATACAGGTCAAGGAGAAGAGAGAGAGGAGGCAGTCATAAGTGGGTTTCAAAGGACATGCACTAGAGGAAAGAGTAGTGACATACAAAGTTTTTGTATGGTTTTCCATACATGTACGTGGGTCTTAGTGGATATAGTCACATAGGTGCATGGGTTTACTAAGGGACAATCACGTAAGCCTCAGGAAGAAATATGTTTAGGTTCCATATGACAAAGAATACTTGGCCAGGTTTGTCTGTATTTGTATTTCTCTTAGTGGGTCATTTTCCCTATTACATGTTCCAGAATTTGACCTTAATTGTTGCACATATGTTCTCATTGATGTCAAAGTGGTCATCGACATGGTTATTTATAGCACAATAATAGACAAGGGTGAAAATAGAAGTGCATGGAATAATAGAAAGTATGGAAACTGCACACAATAAAAGAAAGTATGACAAGTGTGTGCAATAACAAAAAATATGACATGTAAATAGAGGAAGTCGTGAAAACATTAATGATGCAGAAGGTATGGAAAAAATTATGGTGCATGAAAATTATGGCACACAGGAAGTGGAATTGTAGGAAAGGTAAATAAGAAATGAAGAAGAATATCAATGGCGTATAAAATGGTCAATGGTGCAGAAGAAAATATGCAAGATTTTTTGAACTAGTGCAATGAAGTGTGCTGAGACAATGTTGTATGATAGAGTGGACTATGACAACATATGTGGAAGTTGGATAGATGAAAATCTATAGCATGCCTTAAGCCAGTTGTGTAGTGGAGTGAGATGAGATGAAGTCCATATGAAAAGTGACGAAGTGTAATGTGACGAAAGAAGTCCATATGACAAGTGACGAAGTGGAATGTGATGAAACAAGTACATATGAAAAGTGACAAAGTGGAATGTGATAGAATGAGTGGAAGTTTGGTAGACAAGAGAGTGAGTCACCAAGGGACACAAATAGTTTGACGGGAAATTGGGTGAGCGTTCTGTTGGGTAAATGTGCCAAGATAATCTTAGGGACATAACCTCCCAAACCCCTCACCTAGGTAGAATAAGATATTTTCCATGTAATAAAGGCCAATATTAATATGGAAGAATAATTCAAATGTAAGAATACCTAATAGAATATTTTTCTTCTAAAAGGGTCTTCCTCTATATTATTCTTTTGGGTAGATATATTTAGTATAAATAGGATTCAAGGGTATGAAATGTTTTTTCTTGAGAATTATTGTAATAGAGCATTTCTCTACTAGATGTTTCCCCATCAAAGAGTCAAGTGAACATTGTTTCCTATCAACAAAGGTATTATTTTGGTGTTTTGGTTTCATATATTGTGTTTTTCTACTCTTATTCTCTGCAGTATTTCTGTTTTTGACTATTATAATAGATTTGATACCTTACAAGTGGTATCAAAGAACTTTCCTTGTAAAAATATAGTGGGTCATTTTTTCAGGATAGATACAAATTTCAACATCTTAGAGCTACAAAGATATGTCCTCCAACACATAAATCCATAGTCGGGGAAGCATACATGAAGGAACTATAAGTGGTACTTAATCGCACATTGTTGGTCTCCCTTGTAACCCTTATTCATATTGCTTTGAGTGGTAGTGCATGAGACAACACCTGTATATAGATCAACCTAGATGTCCTTAATACCTCTATATATAAACCGATTGGTCACCTAACTACTATAGTTCCACCAAGAAAGACACTCTGGAAGATACTCTCTAGTACCTGGGTAATCGAGGAATATGGCTAAGGGTATGGTCTACCCTCCTTAGTTGGTGCCCTGAGATATTGGATCGAGTACTATTGTTTGACCCCACACATATATTAGAGAGCTATAACATAGGGAAAACCTTTTCTGTAGAAACCCTGGAAAAACCCTAACCCCTGAGACAAAAACAAAATAGAAAGGGAATAGACAATATTTCTCCTATTCAAAATTTGATCATTTCGACATTGGTTTTTTCCTATTAAGAATTTGGGAATTCTGACACTACAATATTATTTAGTTTAGAGTATAACTCCATAGGAGTAAAAAAGAAGTATTATAGTGGTCCCTCCATCACACTTATTTGGTAACTATTCCATTGGATTCCTCTATTTTCCCTCATTATCGTGGTACCTATCATTTTTAATAATAAAAAAAAAAATTAGAGGACCCAATCCCTTTCCTAGCACCCTTATTTGTACCCTATCCCATTATATTCCCCTGCTCTCCTTGATCATCATGGTACCTATCACTTCTCACCATTCTTATCAGTGGTCCCATCCACCCTTCCTCGCACCCTTATTCACCACCTATCACATTTTCCTGACCATTTGTTACCTTTACCTAAATGGCCACCACCCACACCCAAGAACTCAATACATTGATGGATGCAAACCTCCAGAACATAGAGTTCATTAATAATCCTAATGCCAACATTAGAAATCTCAATTTCTCTGTTCAAAAACTCAAGGACCAATGTTCCAACATCAAAGACACACTTTACCAACTGATGGGTCATTCCATGAAGTCTTCCTCTTCTAAAAAAATATCCTATCAAGAAGAATATGACTCTTCCCATTACTAAGTTCTGCATTCTACCTACCTTCCTCGAGACCTACACCTTCCTAGAATTGAGGTGAAGAAATTTGATGGCTCGGATCGCATAGGCTTGGTAACTCAAATGGAGCATTATTTATCTTTGCATGGAATTACTGATGATTTAGCCAAGATTCCTTATTGTATCCTACATCTAGATCCAAAATGATGGAAATGGCGAAAATGGATTATAAAGGCATTCCAAGGGTATGTTTCTTGGAAAATGTTTGTTGTAGAGATTTATGACTGCTTTGATTCTGACACCCACCATTTAGGTCATTTGACCTTGTTGAAGAAGTCTGGGATAGTGGAATACTTTATCACAACATTTGAGCACTTGGATTTCATAATGGAGGGAATGCCAGATTCCTTCTTTAGGGAATGGTTTCTCAATGACCTAAAAGATGAAATATGTTCCCATGTTCTCATGGCACACCCACAGAATTGGTTGGAAAATACTGAATGAACCAAGGAGGCACAATAGATTGTCTCCTCCCAGATCCAAAACCCATCATTTATTCCTTGATATAAAACCACTAATACCTCCCCTCTTGTAACTCCCCTCAAGATCCATAAATTAACCCGAACCGAAATGGTTGAATGCCAACTCATGGGTATTTGTTATAATTATGATGACAAATGATTTCCATGGCACAAGTGTAAGGAAAAAAATATTTTTATTGCCATGACTGAGGATGCGCTACAACCACCATACAATCTGAACCCACCCTCCGATCCAACATAAGTTGAACTGGTGATTTCACTTAATTCCTTCATTGGCTTCTCTGCTCCCCAGACCCTGAAGTTAATTGATTACATTAAGAATTAGAAATTCATCATCCTTGTTGACAGTGGTAGCACCCATAATTTTATTCATTGCCACATTGCTCAAAAATTCATTTTTTACATCTGTTCCATCAATAGTTTTCAAATCATGACTTCCAATGGAGATTCCATGAAATGTGGGTGATGTTGTGAAAATGTGTGGCTCCGAATTGGGCAATATCATATGAAATCCCATATGTTTTGTATAAACATGGGTGGTTGTGACATTGTGCTTAGTGTTGAATGGTTATGCACTCTCATCCCCATTCTCATGGAGTTTAAGTAATTAACCATGAAATTCCAACATGAAGGACAATAATATAAGTTCCAGGGCATCGCAATAGGATCCCTTGATATCATCAGCTCCCATCGAATGGAAAATCCACTCAAAAAGGGTCATTATGGTATTATTTCCCAACTCCACTCCATTCAATCCATTGAGACACCCTTTGTGCATCCCACCCTCCATTCTATCCTCTCCCGACACCAATTTGTTCTTACCACTCCCAAGGAACTTCCCCCTTCCCATGGCATCCATGGTCATTCCATTCCTCTCATACTTTGAAGTCTTCCTCCTAATGTTCTCCCTTATCGTCATCCTTTTACCCAGAAGAATGAAATTGTAGAAATTGTTCATGAATTGCTAGAAGGGGTGTTATTCGTCCTAGTAACATCCCCTATTCTTCCCCTATGGTCAGATTAATCAAGAAAGAAGGTACTTGGAAAAGGTGTCCTGATTTTTGCACCCTCAACAAGCTCACACTCAAAGAAAAATTACCCATTCCTATCATTGATGACCCCTTGGATGAATTGAGTGGTGCTCAGTACTTCACCAAAATTGATCTACATTATGGCTACCACCAAATCTGTATGAAATAATAAGACGTTCCCAATACTTCATTTCGAACTCATGAGGGTCACTATGAATTCTTTGTAATTCCCTTTGTCTTGTGTAAGGCTCCCTCCACTTTTTAAATTATTATGAATAATGTATTCCATCATTTTCTCTGTAATTTTGTATTAGTTTTCATTGATGATATTTTCATATATATAAAAACTTGGACATCCCATCTCGCCCATGTGGATCAAGTTCTCAATCTACTCTCTTAGCACTAATGTTTCCTCAAACAATCCAAAGGTTCCTTTGGAGACTCAAAAGTGGAGTACCTAGGTCATATTGTCGGAAAATATGGTGTATGGGTGGATCCTAAGAAAGTTGAAGCTATGTAGGATTGGTCTTTCCCTAAAAATCTTAAGAGATTGCATGGTTTTTTGGGTTTAATGGGGTATTATAGAAACTTTGTTAGGAATTATGGAAAAATTGCATCTCCTCTCATTTCTCTTCTTAAAAGGAATTCTTTCACTTGGAATATTGTCGTTTATCACTCCTTCCAAGCCTTGAAAGACTCTATGTGCTCAACCCCTATCCTATAACTTCCATACTTCAAAAATACTTTCATACTGGAGTGTGATGCTTCCGGGAAAAAAATTCGAGTCATACTCATGCAATATGGCAATTGGTTGGCCTTCACTAGAAAACATATTTTAGAGACACATTTGGGCCAATCCATTTATGACAAAAAAATGTTAGCTATTATGCATGATGTGGATCTATAACATCCTTATCTATTGGGAAAATGCTTAGAAATTAAAATTGATCATGAAAGTCTCAAGTATTTTATGGAACAACAAATTTCATCCATGGAAGGACAAAAATGGGTGACCAAGCTATTTGAATATGATTACGAGATCATTTACAAGAAGGGAAAGTAAAATGTAGTTTCTAATTCTCTTTCCAAGAAGTATGAAGAAGAATGGTCTCTTTTATCCCTCTCCTTCATTGGACCATATTGGCTCCAAGTTGTTCATTAGGAATGACAATAAGACCCCAAAATTTCTAACATGATCCACCAATTTCAACAAAACTCTCCAACTTCTCCACAGTACTCTTGGCACAATGAAGATATTTGATACAAAGACCATTTATATTTAAGCAAACAATCACAAATTAAATCCATGGTGCTTTTTGAGCTTCATGCTTCACCCACAATTAGGCATTTTGGGTTTACCGAAACTTTCTGAAACGTATGAATGGGTCAAATGTTATTTTTTATAGGATGGTATGAAATAGGAAATCCACACCTTTTTGGATGAATGTGAGGTATTTCAACACAACCAGATTGAAACATTCAAAGCTCTGAGTACACTCTAACTACTTTCGATCACCCCTAATATTTGGAGATATATTTCTATGGATTTCATTGTTGTCTTATCTAAATCATGCAATAAGTCATTCAACATGGTGTTCATTGACCATCTTTCCAAATATGCTAATTTTATTTATCTTAAAGACCCATTCACCACATCCACAATGGCTCAAATATTCATGATTAATATCTTCAACCTTCATGGCATGCCTCATTCTATTCTCTCTGACAGAGATCCTACTTTCACCAGCAATTTTTGGTAAGAATTGTTCAAGCTACAAGGCACCCAATTGCATCTCAGCAAAACCTATCATCCATAGATGGATCGCCAAACTGAAGTTTTCAACAAGTGTTTGAAAACATATTTGAGATGTTTTTTATATGGGAGGAAAAATCAGTGGTATTAGAGGTTACCCCTAGTTGAATGGTGGTACAACACATATGACCATACATCTACTCACATGACTCCTTTTGAAGAAGTATATGACCAAAAGTTGTTGTAGTTTGTCTCATGCATTCCAAGTGTTTTGAAGGTTCAGGAGGTTGACAAAAATCTTACATTCCGATAGGCTATTCTTCGTGCCCTCAAAGAAAATTTGGTCATGGCTCAGAATCACATGAATAAACAAGAAGATCAAGGTCGTTATGAATGTCAATTTGCTAAAGGGGACCATTCGTTTCTTCGACTGAAACCTTATAAACATACCTCAATCAAATTTGAACTCTATTAGAAACTTTCTCCCAAATTTATGGTCCTTATGGAGTGCTCAAGCGAGTGGGATTAGCGGCCTACTAGTTAGATCTACCCAGTCATTCTAAGACCCATCCTATTTTCCATGTCTCTTGCTTAAATAAGGTGATTGGAGATAACTGCTAAATGCAAACTAATCTCCCTAAGTTGGATGAACAAGGTTCCATTTGGTTGCAGCCACAGGTAGTTTTGGACTAGTTCAAGTATCGTATCCATTAGTTCACCATCAAGGAATTGTTAGTTTAGTGGAAAGATACAATTCCATAAGATGCCACGTGGGATACAACCACCATTCAATAACAATTTTCTCATCTCAAGCCTTGAGGATAAGGTTTTTATTAAAGGGGGAGGGAATGTTAGGGACCTAACATCCCTAACTCCTCACACATGTAGAATAATATATTTTCCATGTAATAAAGGCCAATATTAATAAGGCCTAGTAATAAGGAAGAATAAGTGAAATGAAAGAATACATAATCGAAGGTTCTTCTTCTAGAAATATATTCCTCTAGATTGTTCTTTTAGGTAGATAGATTTAGTATAAACAAGAGTCGAGGGTATGAAAATTTTTGTCTTGAGAATTATTGTAATAGAGTGTTTCTCTGTTGTAGGTTTCCCCATCGAAGAGGCAAGTGAACATTGTTTCCTATCAATAAAGGTATTATTTTGGTGCTATGGTTTCATATATTCTGTTTTTCTATTGTTATTCTCTACAATATTTATGTTTTCAACTATTTTAATATATTTGATACCTTACAGATAAAGACTTGTGACTTGAGTCTTTCACTCCCATTTTATCTACGCATTAAGCAATACAGAATTTAAATCACCGTGTCAATGGCAAGGAGATGAGTTGGAGCTTATTCGTTGGAATTTTTGGTTCATTTGATTCTTCCAAAGAATCTCGAGTCATAACTAAACAAATAAATATTATTAATTTAGACATAAGTGTGTCCACATAAAAATACCTGGACTTTGATCTAGTCAAGATTTGTCCACAATTTAACTATCATGCATATACATACTTTATTTAGACAGAAGTGTAACTAACATGACTTTGATATGGTCAAAATATGTTCACAATGTAACTATTACACATCAACATACATGAAAGGGAACTCAGGAAAATATATTATAAATTGGGATGTGTGGTGATTGAATTTGCAGGAGTGTGTGCATGAGAAAAGAGGGAAAAGGTTTTGTAAACTTTTCAAAGGAACTGAATTGAAGATATATCAAATCACTTTTGAATTGAATAGAAATGTTTTATTAAAGGTTTAGTTGTGCAAGGAATTTTTATTAGAGAAAACTGAATATAGGGTGGAAGGGTGGTTCTAGCATGAGTTGAAGGTCACTGAGGATTGGTGTCCTTATCCTAGTGAGAGTTGGAGCCTGTCTAGAAGTTGATATTTCTTGTGAAGGTTGGATCTTTCACCAAACTAGTCAATTGGAGTTGATTTTAATAGGTTGAAGTATTTTTAGTAAGTTGGAGCGTACAGTTAGAGTTGGAGCCTTCACCAAATTAGTAAGTAGGTTCTTACTATACACATATTGAAATATGTAGATTGTGTAAGTTGGATCTTGCATCAGGGATGGGTGTCCCTCTTAGGTCAAATCCTGATATTGTAATAAATGAATTATAAAATAACATCTTTTGTGATTTTCTCCCATTTTGGTTTCCACGTAACCAATTTGTGTACTGTACAAGGCCTTATGTGATTGTTAGAATTTTATGTATTAATAATGTTTTCTTAAAATGTTAAAAATTATAAAAATGATATAGTACTAATTCACCCCCCCTTTCAGAACTAGTAAAGGTTCCAAAAATTGTTATTAGACCTAGGTTCCTTCAAACATGATTTAACCACCGGGGGGAATCTCCCTGCAGAACACCTGGGAAGAGAAGAATTCTCTCCAAAAAGAGTTGCCGTGTTTGATGGATCATACTATTCTTTATGTAGTGTAAATATGAAGGCATACTTGCAATCTCTTGAGACTGATGTTTGGATTTCAGTTAAGAGTGGATACACCCCTCCTAAAGGTTGACCAAAAGGGGAAAGTACAAAGAGAATATACAGATGCCATGGAATAGAAAAGAATGTGATTTAATATAGTTTTTTTGATGTTGTGAAGGACAAAGTAGAGCAACAAATTTCATCCAAAATGCCTTTGGACATTATTGAAAATTTATACTCAAAAGAAACCCCCATAATGGAAGCACCTACCATTCTAGTCAAGGGAAAATGATTTTCATCCAAATATGAAGAAATATCAAAAGGGGAAAGTAGTATTGACTCATCAGATGAAGGTAGCATGAAGAATATGAAGATGAAGAAGTTGTTGAAATTGTTTGGGAAGAAAAACTCATTTTTTATCTTAATGAGTTAAGAAAAGAGAGAAGAAAAAGTGAGCAACTTAGGCATCAACTATTGAAGTATCAAGAACCGCATGAATTAGATGATGTTATTTTGAAAGTACAATTAGAAGAAGCGTTGAAAATAGAAAAAATTCTAATGAACCAACTAGAGTAAAATGATAATATCTATGATGCTCAAGAGGTTGAAATCATGTCCTTAAAGGATGAGTTGCATAAGACAACCAAGGATATTGAACAAGAAGAAGATATTTCAAAATAAAAACAATCATTGAAAGGATGACTATAGAAGACACAAGAGGAATTTCATAATTTAAAAAGATAGATGGAAGATAGTAGTAATTATCAAAATACACTACTAATGGAAAAGGAAGAAAATATTGAAAGGTTAGAGACCAAAGTTGTTGATCTAAAA
>JZKD02S0966694.1:103574-115802 GCA_000966675.3 Picea glauca
TCCACAGGGTAAAACCTCCCTGTGGATAATATCAAACTGTTTACATAATCTGGGAAGATATTCCCAAAATCAACTAAACTAGGAAATTAAAATGCAAGTAAAATATCTCAAGTATCCTCTAACTCCTCATCAAATCCACAGCAATTTCGAATTCATTTACAACAGACCAAAAATAACAAGTTAGAAAGATATTTTATTAGAAAAACAATACAAATTTGATTCTACAGACTTGGCTACAGCATCATCCGATTCTATAGCTAGTCTAAAATAACATACAGGATCAGAATTGAAATCAAATCAAATATTTCAAAATAATTAAAACCAATTTTCTTCCAAGGATCATTTAAAACGAATCATTCAAGATTCAAATGATTTTATCTTTCAACATTAATCATAATCTAAAGTGATTCAATCGAAAACAGGGGTAAGTATACTCTGTTTTACTGTTACCATAAAATCGGGTCGAACAATAACAAGACTATTTCATATCCAATTGGAATCGATAGTAGATCATATTGTATGTGATATGATCTAATCCAACACAACCATTTTCCACTCGTTGTAGCTAAAATGATATAACAAAAGATTCAGATCGTTTAATCAAATATAAAGATAGAAGGACTGTTTTGATTATGTTTAAACGAAATAATACGTAACAGCATCAACCCAACCAAATTTGTTATTGGTCCTTGCACAGTCAACATACAGGATCGATTAATTGTGATCGCAATCTTAATAGAATCAACAGAGTTTATAATTGCAAACTGGGCAAATAATCGGAACAAATCACGACTGAGTTTAATTATAAATCGTGAATCTGGATATAGTCAATCTCGTTCTATGAATCAAATTCAAACAGAGTATCCATTGCCATTATGAATCCAACCGATAACATGGTGGAACTAACAGTAAACCAATGCGTATTAACCGGCTGGGTATAACCGTTATGAATTGAATCTATTCACGATTTGGGTGCATATTAACATAATCGTATTGAAAATAATCCGAATTCTATTCCTATTGGTCGAAATTCATATGGGACATAAAACCGTAACAATTAAACATTTCAAAATTGTTGCCAATCATAGCATATGCATTACAACGAAATTGAAACGAAATGTGGTTGTGTTCAAACTTGAATATGAGAAACAACTTCTTTCTAGAATAGATACAAATGACTTCAATTGACAGCAGAGCATTCATTTTAGCTAAATCAAACAAATCAAATCCACACCAAGATCAATCAAATCGATGAAAATCCAATCGAAGCTAAACTGGGAAAACGAACTTCCATTTAGTCATAGAAAAGCTATGTATAGAATGCATACAATGTGACAAAGCAAATCAATGCTGTAAACAGAGTTATCCAAAATCGAATTCGAATTCGTTATATAAACAAGCGATATCAAAACATACCTATGTGAGGCTGCTCAAATTATGCCAACTTAGAATTCATGACCACTGTAGCTGATTCCACATTTTTAAACAAGATGGAGCCTGTCATCCTTTGTTTTTTATCAGTGGCTTGTAGCTTAGCCTTTTGACTAGTAAGCAGTGCAACCTGGTCCTCCAAAGAGTGAATTCTTGACTGTAGAATTGGCACATCCAGATAATAACTCTCTAACCACGAGCTACATTGATCACAGGGTGGCACTGGGGTTTTAGATAGAGCAGGAGAGGGTTTGGATATATGACCGGAGGTTTCACAAGGTAGCTTAATGCCTGGGTAGTTAGGGTCGTTTTGTAGGCAAGGGGGTAGGTTTGTCACAAAGTCATACGAGGGTTCGGCGCACAAACCTTGCGAATAAGGGTATTCGCTAGCCAAGAAACACTCCACTTCCGAATCGGAGTCCTCACTCAACATGATAGGGTTTGGGTTGACAGGGGGTTTTGACTTATTTCTTTCCATCCATGAAATCAAACGGGCATTCTTTTTGCATTAAGATCAGCAAGTCACGATATTAAAGATAAAATCTTCAATACTGTTGGCATAGCCACTGCTGCCAACAGGCGTCCATAGCCTAGACAGGGTTTCCATTTAACCCACTCTGACATCTGTATCCTGTCAAGAAGTTCTAGATTATAATAAAGGACATTAAAGAGGTTTCTCATATTTTTTGCAGATTTTCATGTACCTGACATTGCTTCACTGCCAGCGGGCTTGTTCAGTACCCCGGTGAAGTTGTCTTGGAGCCATGCCTGCATTTACCCGCTGCCAGCAGACCTGTTCAGTATCCTAGCGGGTTTACAAGAACTTCCCACATCTCTGATTAATAATTTTATTTTGTTTTACTTTTGTAGATATATAGCTGAGCGGGGTGACGCTGATAATCTTAATATTTTAACATATTTTTTTCAGACCTCATCAGAATTTTTAGCACCATCCTTTATTCAGTTCCAGAGATGTTTTATAAACAACTTCTTATGATAGCGAGACATCTTTTGAGTCATTCCTTTACGGAAAAGGGACAGCATAAAAAGATAATAGATGATTATGACAAACTTTGCTCAGAGATTGAAATCAGTAAGCTTCTGTCATACAACAAAATTTTTCAACATAGATATCATTTTCAAAGATATATCATTGATGTTTGCACGAATTTCCAGAATTTATTTCAACGTGGAAATTTTTCTATCGTCTTTGTTTGAATGGCTCAGTGCACAGGTATGCATATTTTTCAAGAAACACAAAAACTGATCAATTCAAATCAAAACCAAAACAAAAAACAAATGAAAGATGCAAACAAAAACGAAATATTTACATAATATACAAGGGTAGTTATCAAGCGAAGTATCTTTTCAGGGCTTGGCCATTCACCGGATAGGTGTCAAGCTTCCCTTCAATATTCTGTAATCGAAAAGAACTAGGACCCAACTTTTCAGCAATCAAAAATGGCCCAAGCCATAAGTTTTGAAACTTGGTGTGCTCACCCTTTCCTTCGTGTGGTTTGTCCCACTTTAAGACGAGATCACCTACTTCAAAATTCCTATCAGAAGCAGAATTAGAATCGAACCATCTTTTAATCAATTGTTGATGTTGATCTAATTTACACTTAGCTTGGGTTCTTACTTCTTCTAACTTCATAAAAGCGTTAATGCGGCTTTCTAAAGGAGGAAAATCTTCTTCTTGGAATTTTTGTGATAACTGAAGCGAAGGAAGAAGAATGTGAGGTGGCAGAATGGATTCTCTACCATAAACGAGAAAAAAGGGGGAGTTACCTATACCGGCTTTGGGTGTCACCCTATCATCCCATAGTGCGTTCAGCAGTGTATTGTGCCAATTCTTGTGATTTTCAACCACTTCTCTCTTGATAATTTTGATCAAGTTCTTGTTTGTTGATTCTGCTAAGCCATTTCTGTGGGGGTAGTAACTAGCAGAATACTTAATCTTTATTCCTTTATCCAAAGAGAACTCACTCATCTCAAGAGAAGAAAAGTATGAAGCGTTATCAAAGACTAGAAAATCAGGGATACCAAAACGAGTGATGATATTCGAGTTTAGAAAAGAAATCACCTGACTTGTGTTAACAGTTCTTAGCGCAGCAGCTTCGGACCATCGAGTAAAGTAGTCTGTGGCTGTCACAATATACTTGTGTTGTTGTGAGGACGGAGGGTTAATAGGACCTATGATATCAAGGCCCCATTGTTGGAAAGGAGAATCCACTGAGACGGGTTGCAAGGGAAAGGATGGTTATTGCAACCGCCCTGATGCTTTCTGACAGATGATACATTTACGACATAAAGCATGGGCGTCCCTGAAAAGCGTGGGCCAGTAGTAACCGGCTCTTAAAACCTTATGAGCAGTGGTGTCGCCACCGAAGTGACCACCAACTTCTCCTGCATGCAACTCAAGCAAGACTCTGTCTGTTTCGTCTTTTTCAAGACAACGCATCAGTACGCCGTCAAAATTCTGACGAAACAGTATACCGTTAATTAGATGAAAGGAGGCGGACTTTAGTCTCAACGCTCTTCTCTTGGCAGGGTCAAGGTGACGGGGTGCTGATCCATGTTCAAGACAGAATCTAATATCGTCGTACCAAGGACTAACGAGGTTTTGTGCGCAACAAATCAAACTTTGATCGCGTGGTTCTAGGTTTGACATATCACTATCTTCTTGACGTTCTGATTCTGAATCAACAACCAATTTACACAACCCTTGGCCTCTCACGATCTGTGCTGGGGTGATATCTAAGTCATACTCCTGCAAGGAGGTGACCCAGTTGGCTCTCTTCTCTCCTAACTCCTTCTGCACTAACAAGTTCCTTACGGCAGGGTAGGGGACAATGACTTTCGTCCTTGACTTCAAAAGATAGGACCGGAAGTGCTTAACTACTTTGAAAACAGCGTATGCTTGTCGATCAACCGCTGGGTAGTTAAGTTCAGCACCTTTGAAAGTAGAGCTCATAAAGGCGATGGGTACTTCGTTGTTCTCGGAATTCTTCTGAGTTAGGACTGCGGCATAGGAACGATCAGAGGCAAAAGTATAGAGTGTAAAGTCTTGAGAGAAATCAAGGCTCATGAGAGACAGAGTGTCTATTATGGCCTTCTTTATAACATCAAAAGCTTGGTTTTCTATGGGTCCCTAGTGGTACTGGGTGTCTTTCTTAATCAGGTTCTAGAGAGGCTTGACCATTTCGGAGAAACTGGGGACAAATCTTCTCACGAAGTTAATCTGGCTTAAGAAAGACTGCATGGATTTTTTGGATGTAGGAGGGGGAAGTTTAGAAATGAATTGAGTCCTCTCGGGGTCAATAATCATCCCATCAATAGACACAATGAATCCTAGTAATTTACCCTGTTCTACTGCAAAGAAAGACTTTTTGGGGTTCAAGGAGATGTCGTATTTACGACATCGTAGTAGAACAGCTCGTAAGTGAGCTAGATGATCATCTTTGTTTTTAGAATAAATGGTCACATCATCTAAGTAAACTACAATAGAGTGATTTATTAAGCCTCGAAAATAAATGTCCATTGCTCTCTGAAAGGTAGCACCAGCATTAATCAATCCAAAGGGCATTTTGCGATAAGCATAAGTGCCCCACGGGGTACAGAAGGTAGTTTTTAGTTGGTCTGGAGGAGACATCAGGACTTGGTTGTATCCAAAGAAACCATCCAATAAAGATAGCCTCTCGAAACCATATACCTGTTGAAGGATTTGTTCCATGGGTGGGACAGGATAATTGTCTTTATCAGATGCTTTGTTGAGGTTTCAGAAATCGACGCAAAGTCGAATTTCCCCGTTTTTCTTCCGAACTGGGACAAGGTTGGATACCCATTGAGTGTGCCTAACAGGAAAAATTATTTTAGCACTTAGGAGTTTATTCAATTCTTTTTGAACGGTTGGTTCTAGTTTAGGATGCATTTTCCTCAATTTCTGTTGGAAGGGTAAGGTTTGGGGCTTCATCAGGATGACATGCTATATAATATTAGGATCGAACGTTTTGAGATCATCGTATGTCCATGCAAATACATCCTTAAATTATTTAAATAATTTAAAAAAAGCAACTTTTTCTTGTCTAGAACATCCCAAGCCTAGATTGATACACTGAGGATTTTCACTAGTCCCTAAATTGACTTTTTCATAAGACAACGAGGAACTATTGGTTTTACAATTGACCATCTTTTTAAATTTATCTTCAAAATCATAAAACTTTTCTAATCTAACTATGGATTTGGGTATGAAATTTACCATGTCTGATAGAGCTTCTGGAGATTTCGGATCAGGTATTACCGTAAAATCGTGCAAATTGTCATTGTGCATGCGTTCATCTATCACTGCGCCTTGAAAGGTTTCTTCCATGTGAAAAAAGTTAATGATCTGTTGATCATCGTCAAATACTCTCTAGTTTGTAATATTGTCAGGAACAGATGGTTGAAACAATAGCTCCACGGAGAATGCATTTGGGGATAAGCCTTCTGCAGGAAGAAGTTTAGAGGCTACATTAGCTAGTAAATCTACTTCAATATTGTTTAATCTAGGAATGGAATTTATATTGAAAGCAGAAAATTTGTTCATTAAACTCCATACCTCAGACTGGTAACTTTTGAGATGCGGGGAAAGATAGTGTATAGAGTTTCTTACCTACCTAACCACTATTTCAGAGTCGCCAAATACAACCAGATTTTGAATGTTCATATCCAGGGCTTTTCTGAGACCTTACAATAAAGCCTCATATTCTGCAGTATTGTTACTACATTCAAATTCCAGTCTACAAGACAATAATGTCTTGTTACCTGCCGGATCGATAATGATGCAGCCTGCACCAGCTCCTTCTTTAGACTTGGAACCGTCGAAATATAGAGACCAAATTTGGTTTCCATCGGGCTCAGGGGACTGTTGTATAGAAGCTGTTGGTTGCATGTATGCTATGATCTTGGACTGCTGTTCTGGATTGTTGATAGGTGAAACCTCAGCCATGAAGTTTCCGAAGAAGGTTTCCATCTCTTGGAATTTAGGTGAATCAACAGGAGGTGTGTATGGTTCATTAGGGTCGTTCAAATCGGTGACCATGAATTTAAAGTAATGCTCACGATTCACCCTGATCCTGTTGGGCTTACCGTTCTCTGGAAGCCATAACTGAGACCAGTCTGTTGCGAAGTAACCATGAAGTTGCTCCGACTAGACCCTGCTAAAAAACAGACCATACACTTCTGGAATATCCACCACAATTATATCAATAACCTGATGAACCTTTGGGTTAGACGATAATCTAATCAATACATTTTTTAGTTCGCCTATAACTTTAACATCTGTTCGATCAAGTTGTATGATTTTTAAAGAATATGGTTCCACTTCAGCGTTTATTTTTTGGCAAATAGACCAGGGCATCACATTAGATGACGCTCCCGATTCAACCATACAATTATGCACATTTCTGTTGAAAATTTCTAAAGTTAAAAGAAAAGGAGGTACATTCTTGCGAGTACTAAGAGTAGTAGTTTGTGGTTTCTTACTCGCAGTTTCTAATTCTACTTTATCTACATTATTTACATTATTTACATTATTTACAGGGGTTACAGGAAGGCTTCCTTTATCTTGAGAATCAAGACTATTTTTAGTGGAAGTCTTCTATGGAACTTTGCTTTGCACAACCTTGTTACCATTTGAATTACCATTCTTGCCGTTTTCTAAAATATTTTGAAACATTTTCTGTAACAAAAATGGAAACTTCAACAACTCATAGATAGAAATGTTAGCCCTTATTTTTTTAAGATATTCAACAACATCGTAATCTAATTTAGGGCTGACATTGCTCTGTATAGTTTCTACTGATTTAGATGGCTTTGGATTTGAAGTTGTAGTGTTCTCGGTAGGAGGCTTGTTTGTCGTCTTGCTCCTAGTGTTATATGGGTGAACAGTCTTGAAGTTGGCTTGAAAGATGATGTCTGAGAAATGTCCAAAGATGTTTGGAGAAGACTCTTCCTCTTGCATTGTTTCCTGTTCAACTTCCTCCTGAGGGATCTCAGGAGGCATCAAGTTATCTTGGGCTTCTAGAATTGTCTGAAGGGCACATTGCAAACTTTCTAGGTTTAAGCCTTTTGGGTTTCAATTAGGTTGGTTGGTAGGAAAAGTCTTTCGGAAAGGGGTTTTGTAGGGTCCCTTACTCGAGGAAGCTTCTTCAGTTGACCTTTTTAAGTCTGTAACTTGATTAGATAGTTTTTGAACAACTTTAGTTAAATTTTCCAAATCAGAGTTTTCAGGTTGTGTTTTACTTTGTGTGGGTCTGGGGAGGATTTCAATCTTCTTTTTGGAAGAGGAAATAGTCTCAGTTTCGTTGCTATAAGAGTCATTAAGACTAAGTATGTCTTTTTCAATCTGAGTAGCCTCCTCGAAGGCTTCTAACAACATGGCCTTTTTAGATCATTTTACCCAAATAGCTATACTTTGGTGTAAAGATTTAGTGTAGTAAGCTATTACAAGACTCTCAGCTGGCATAGAATCTGCGGGGATTCGATTTTTAAGTGTTAATAATCTTTGATTAAAATCTTTAACTTTTTCTTTTGGGTTCATTTTTAAGCTTGAAAGATCCATTACTAAGACTTCCAGAGGTTTTCCATCTCCGAATTTTTCCAAAAAGCATGACTCAAACTTTTCCCAAGACACTATGGTGTGGGGTTGTTGGGAAAATTACCAAGTGGATGCATTACCCTCAAAAGTATAAGGTAACAACCTACAGACAACGTCTTCATGTTCAACATTGCGAAGTCTAATGGCTAACATAAATTTTTTGATATGATCTTCAGCTATCTGTTTTGAATCGAGATCAAACTTAGGAAGCCATTTCTCTGGGTGCTTAGGTAAAGGGTGCTGGGCTCCAGGTATAGCTACAACATCCTGGTCCAACCAGGGTCTAGCAGGGTTGTTCTGATTTTCCATCGGGGTAGTGGGTGTGGAAGGCTGAGAAGGTGAATTACCTTCGTCTGACGAGTAATCTCCTCCAGAAGAGGAAGGAGATGAGGGAGGTGGTGAAGGAGGTATCCCAGATCCTCCTACAACAGGATTTGTGATTTGATCTGTAGGATTCACAGTGAGGTTAGTGTCACCTAATTGTTCTCTGATATCAGAGAAGTCCAAAGGTCGACCCCACGGACGGTTTGGTTGCCTCAAACTAGCTAAGATGCTATGTATTTTAATAAGAGATCGACAGACAATCTCTTCCAAGTCACCACCTGTAAGATTAGGGGTTGCTGGCTCAACTCTGATCTGTGGATCTTCGGTTGAAGTAGTTGTTGTTTGAAGAGGAATATTATCATGTGAACATATTCTAGTCACTATAGGTGAGCGATTAGGGGGTGGAGGAGTCTTGCGACCGCCTCGTGCCATTAATTAAGTTCAGGCCCTCCTTCTAGCGCCATTTGTTGACGGGCGAAATTGACAGTCTGTCAACTGGGAGAGTGGAACCGGTTCGGGGTTGTCTAATAACCCAAGCCGTTTGGAATGAACCACCCTGACGAGTTTACCGGCTCCGATGGCCGCTCTAAGGTCCTAGGAAAACCAAAGAGAAAAACTAATCTAAACTAACTAATCTAACTAAAACAAATTAAACAAATTAAACTAACTAAAACAAACTAAACTAACTAACAATAAATAAAACAAACTATTACTAACACTAAAACAAACTAATGCACTAATCTAATTAAAACAAAACCACTAAATTAAACTAAAACTAAATATAAATTACTCTAACTATTCTACATACAAACTACTAATTACTATTACACTAACTCTAACAATTAATTATCTAATTACTTATTCACAAATATACAATATCTACAACTTGCAGATTTGAATAAAACCTGTAAAAATCATTTGCTTTCTGCCCTAAGACAACGAAAGGAATTTCTTTTTGATTTTATAATTTTATAAATAAGAAATAAAACTTACTGAAATTAAACGATCTAATAAATTTACTGAAATTAAACAATCTAATATATTTACTGAAATTAAACAATCTAATATACTAATTCTACCTATAAATCTAACTAAACTTATATTTGATCTAAACTACTAATAAAAACAATAAACAAACAGGTGACTAATTGACCTGGAAACGCTCCAAATTTGTCCTGTGTATGATGACTTCGAAGCTAGTTAGAGGAAGGAAACTTGCACCGGTTAATCCAGAAGCTTCTTGTAAACGATAAGCTGTGCTGCTCTTTGAGTTGTTTACAGGACAAACAAGACATAAAATATCATAACAATTATATGATTTATAAATCTCTGCAATAAGGGAAACCTGTTATGCAAAAACTTATACTTAATAATTCAACTTATGAAGAAGATAAATCTGTCATTCACAAACTGAATCAAACAATTGCTATGTTTTTTAAATGCTTGGAAGAAATCAGATATGGATTATATTGATTAAATTATATCATTTGCAAAAGACTAAGATAGCTAAAGTAGTCATTAACCAAATACAAATTGATATACATAACATGAAACAAAATATTGATATCATGAGAAGCTAAAGCTGTAACAAAACACCAAATTCTGCCTCAGTCTGTATTAAAATTCCATATCCTTGTTCTCCCACGAATGAGGATGATATTATTACAAAAATAATAAGTATATATAAGTTTCTCCACAGGGTAAAACCTCCCTGTGGATAATATCAAACTGTTTACATAATCTGGGAAGATATTCCCAAAATCAACTAAACTAGGAAATTAAAATGCAAGTAAAATATATCAAGTATCCTCTAATTGCTCATCAAATCCACTGCAATTTCGAATTCATATGCAACAGACCAAAAATAACAAGTTAGAAAGATATTTTATTAGCAAAACAATAAAAAATTGATTCTACATACTTAGCTACAGAATCATCTGATTCTGTAGCTAGTCTAAAATAACATTAAGGATCAGAATCGAAATCAAATCAAATCTTTCAAAATAATTAAAACCAATTTTCTTCCAATAATCATTTAAAATGAATCACTCAAGATTCAAATGATTTTATCTTTCAACATTAATCATAATCAAAAGTGATTCAATCGAAAAGAGGGGTAAGAATACTCTGTTTTACTATTACCATAAAATCGGGTGGAACAGTAACAAGACTGTTTCATATCCAATTTGAATCGATAGTATATCATATCGTATGTGATACGATCTAATCCAACAAAACCATTTTCCACTCATTGTAGCTAAAATGATATAACAAAAGATTCAGATCGTTTAATCAAATATAAAGATAGAAGGATTGTTTTGATTATGTGTAAATGAAATCATACGTAACAGCATCAACCAAACCAAATTTGTTATTGGTCCTTGCATAGTCAACAGACAGGATCAATTAATTGTGATCGCAATCTTAATAGAATCAACAGAGGTTATAATCGCAAACTGGGCAAATAATCAGAACAAATCACGACTGAGTTTAATTATAAATCGTGAATCTGGATATAGTCAATCTCGTTCTATGAATCAAATTCAAACAGAGTATCCATTGCCATTACGAATCCAACCGATAACATGGTGGAACTAACAATAAACCAATGCGTATTAACCGGCTGGGTATAACCGTTATGAATTGAATCTATTCACGATTTGGGTGCATATTAACAGAATCATATTGAAAATAATCTGAATTGTATTCCTGTTGGTCGAAATTCATATGGGACATAAAAACATAACAATTAACCATTTCAAAATTGTTGCCAACCATAGCATATGCATTACAAAGAAATCGAAACGAAATGTGGTTGTGTTCAAACTTGAATATGAGAAACAACTTCTGTCTAGAATAGATACAAACGACTTCAATTGACAGCAGAGCATTCATTTTAGCTAAATCAAACAAATCAAATCCACACCAAGATCAATCAAATCGATGAAAATCCAATCAAAGCTAAACTGGGAAAACGAACTTCCATTTAGTCAAAGAAAAGATATGTATAGAATGCATACAATGTGACAGAGCAAATCAATGTTGTAAACAGAGTTATCCAAAACTGAATTCGAATTCATTATATAAACAAGCGATATCAAAACATACCTGTGTGAGGCTGCTCAAATTATGCCAACTTAGAATTCACGACCGCTGTAGCTGATTCCACATTTTTAAACAAGATGGAGCCTGTCGTCCTTTGTTTTTTATCAGTGTCTTGTAGCTTAGCCTTTTGACTAGTAAGCAGTGCAACCTGGTCCTCCAAAGAGTGAATTCTTGACTGTAGAATTGGCACATCCAGATAATAACGCTCTAACCACGAGCTGCATTGATCATAGGGTGGCACTGGGGTTTTAGACAGAGCAGGAGAGGGTTTGGCTATATGACCGGGGGTTTCACAAGGCATCTTAATACCTGGGTAGTTAGGGTCGTTTTGTAGGCAAGGGGGTAGGTTTCTCACAAAGTCATACGAGGGTTCAGTGCACAAACCTTGTGAATAAGGGTATTCGCTAGCCAAGACATGCTCCACTTCCGAATCAGAGTCCTCACTCAACACGATAGGGTTTGGGTTGACAGGGGGCTTTGACTTATTTCTTGCCATCCGCTAAATCAAACGAGCATTCTTTTTGCCTTTAGCGTTTACAGTGGGTTCTGCCTTGGGTTTTTTGCCCACAGGCTTAACAGTCTCGACACCTTTAGTCACAGAGTGGGGTAGGTTGATAGGTGAGTCGGCCATGGGTTTAGGTAGCAGGATGTTGTATGGTACTGGGGGTACAGTATTAACCTCGCTCACCATAGGTTTGTAAACCTGTGGAGGGTTCGAATCCTCAAAATCA
>JZKD02S0966694.1:126087-147630 GCA_000966675.3 Picea glauca
ACTGCAAAAGGTTGTTGCACTTTCAACAACAGAGGCAGAGTATGTTGCTGCTACAGAGGCTAGTAAAGAAATGATTTGGTTACAAATGTTTATGGAGGAATTGGGAAAGAAGCAGAGGAATAGCCGGTTGTACTGTGACAGTCAGAGTGCCATTCACCTTGCAAAGAACTCAGCCTTCCATTCGAAGACTAAGAATATACAGTTGAGGTACCACTTTATACGATCTGCCTTGGAAGATGGACAATTGAAGCTGGAAAAGATACACACTAGCCAGAATCCTACAGACATGTTAACAAAGGGAGTAACCAGGGAGAAACTGAGTTCCTGCTCAGTTTCAATTGGTCTTAAAGAATGAAGATGAAAATGAGAAATTTTCCAGGTCCAAGAAGGTTCAGAGTCCAGCATATACAGTAGCAGTGGAGTTGTTGAGATCGGTCTCCAAGTGGGAGATTGTTGGTTGTGGAGCCTGATTATCTTCCTGATTCAGAGGTCCTTCCTTTCAGCCATGTTTATACCCCATGAAGTATTTACACCCCAAAAGTATGTACACTCTTCCACGCGGGGGAGTGCAGAGGGGGGGTACCCCCTCTACGGGATATGGGGGGGATATCCCCCCAACTAGGGGGTCTGGGGGAAAGCAGGCCCCCATCTGGGGTTCGGGGGCGAAGCCCCCGAAGCAAAAATTGCCTTGTAAAAGTATATTGTAATTTCATTGTAAATCTAGACCGTTCATTATAACGTCGCAGATTTAACGGTAGAGATTATGTTAGGGTTTTTTTCCCTAGAAGGCAACCCTCTTTTATGAGGGAAATGTATTGCAGCTATGGATGATGGTGAATGTTGTATTCTGAGAGAGGATACTATGAGAGAAAGAAGAGGAAGTTACAACGAGTTTTGTTGTAGGTTGTATCCCTTCATTTGCTGGATAATAATAAAGGAAGGACCTGGCAATTTCTCTGGTGGACGTAGCCCACACTGGGTGAACCACGTAAATCTGTGTCTCTGTTGTATTGTGTGTCTTCTGTGTTTTGTTTCTACATTTGTTTTATTTTATTACTCCGTGGTCCTGTTTTTCTAACTAGCGCCAACCTCTCCTTTCAAAATTATCTTTGCTGGGGTCCAGACCCTATTTCTTCACTTGTTGAGATTCTTGGTGATTCAATGCTTCTTCCTTTTGAACTCTGACATCCTTTCTTATAAGGAATAAACACCTTGTTGTTCAAATTTTGTGGCCTTTTTCCTTATTTTTGAGTTTTTCTGCTGTTGAGATCTTGAAATCAATCCACTTCTTTCTTCTCTCCTATCCGACTGAGCGGGAACTCTGGTTAAGGGCATTAAAAAATCTATGAATCATCTCACTTGGTTTTTTGAGGTCATTGTTCTTGAACATCTTTCCTTTGTGTGAAATTTTTTATTTTCTTTGTTATCTTTGTTTTCTTTTTTGCTTCTTGTTTTCGATCATAGAAAGAGGGTGTGTTGTTTGTGTGAAACCTACTTATGCTTGTCTGAGTCTCCTTGATCTAAAAGGTTAATTGGCAGGAGAAGTTTCGTATTCCATTAATCATTATTCGCATACAAACAATAAAGATACATCTTAGTGATTGATTTGCATATTAGAAGACATTTCTAAAAAAGTTTTACCATCACATTGGATTTGATTAAGAAAAACAATTGTTTGAGGACATTCCTTATCAATGTTTGATAGTGAAAACAACTCTCTCTCTCTCCCTTAAATATACATTCATAAAAAAGAAACGATTGCTTATCATCTTTTATGCATTTTTTGGGAATTGAGTCATCATTCCATCCGTTTCACTTTCATAACATTTTTTTTTCTAGGATCTTCCACCAACATTAGACTAGGATTATCACTTTGGATTATGCGGTGAGCATAGCTCTCCAAAGTTTCCAAAACAAACATAAGCATCTTGAGATAGGGAGAGTCAAATCCAATTGTCGTATAAGTTTGCTGAGATCCCCCTCTCACATAGGGGTTATGCACGAGGTCGCACTCGGGAAAGCTACGAAGATTATCCCTCTGTGGTTTGACTAATTGTAGTAGTCAGATCGTATTATGGGGGTCACTTAAAGGTATACCCACAATGTTGAGTGGAATCCTTTCAAGTTGATTTCGGGCCAGATACCCTTCCCTTACGTTCAGACTAGACTGTCGACTATACCCACCTAGGGGCTGACTGCGAATTGGTGACCTTAGTAGCCACAATATTTAGGGTCTTACACAAGGTGACAGTGAAGAGAAGTCTCCCTGTACCTGGAGAATACATTGGTCAAACTCACTCGGGCTCCTTGGAGGGTAAATCCACAATTACTGCATGGAAGCTTGCACCAAGGTGAAAGTCCATTAAGCAGGTTGCCATTGTAACTATTCCACCATATCCTATCCCCTTCTTGACTTGATCACGTGACGTTGGATTTCATCACCAACTAGCATGGTCATCGAGAGAAGGTTTTGTTTGCTTGGTTTTGATTCCTAGATTCTATTAGAGTATGTTGTTTCTTTTCGGTAGTGTTGACGGGCGAAAATGACCACTCATCAATCAGAAGAGTGAGTGTAGTCTAGGGTTGTCTAATTAACCCAATCTGTTTGGATTAACTCACCCTGATGGGTTTTGCGGCTCCGTTAGCCGATCTAAGTCCTAAAGAATGCAAAAAGAAAAAAAAAATAACGAAAGGAAAACACTAACCTAATTAATAACAAATTACTAAAGTTTATAAGTACAATTAACTATATATATATATATATGCACAATTTGTATATACAATAGTTCTATTTATAATATATATACAAAATATACAAATTATGAATTTTAATCTAAATCCGTGAAAACCGAATGTAAATTGCTCTTTCAAACTATAATGAAATTACTATCTAATCTTTTTTATTTATTTTCTTAAATGTTTATGCTCAGGAAATCGAATATCGAAATGTCTAATTGCAAATAGAAATAACAGATAGTAGAAAATATCAAGAAAATTCTATATTCATTAAATTTATGAAATCAGACAAACAAACTGACCTGTTATCACATCCAATATCTTGTCCTTTATGTAACGTTCAGTCACCTTTATCTAATGAGTAAAACCTGCTACCGATTTTGAGATTGCTCCCAATAAATATGAAGCAATAGTGATGGAATTTGAATGATAGAACACATAAGAGATACGATCACAACAATCTCATAATTTTACAGGCAACCACAATAAGATAAATCCTGCTGTGAGAACTTGCGTATAAACGTTCAATCAAAGAATAAGATAAATCTCTTAATTCAAGTTTGAACGAATGATTACTGTGTGTTAAATATGGAACATGAAACACGGATAATATATAAACTTTTATCATACCAACTTGTAGTAAACCATGACAGCAAAAGCAATCATAATCTATTTACAAATTGAAATAAACATGACTTGAATAAAACCACAATACAGAAAAGCTAAAGCTGTGACAAGTATTATATTCCATTCAAGTCTGTAAATGAAAAATCCATAGTCTTTCCCTAGGTTGAGATCATCCCTTGTTTACAAAATAACATGCTTATATAGGTTCTAGGAAACAAAATTTTTTCCTGTTGATAATATCAAATCTGTTCCAAAAATATGGGGGATGCAACCTCCCTGATTTTACTAGATATCAAAACTATCAAGAGTCTAATTTTGTCTATCAAAATAGATAACAAATATGGCATAGGAGATCTTCAGAAGTGTCTCCTATCATATTATAAATTATGGACTCCTTACTCTTCCTAAAAATAAATGAAAATAAGAAAATTTCAGATATGTCTTCAATCATCAAATCAAACACTTCGAATTTTCTTAACTGGCTACAGAATCTTACGATTCTATAGCTAGTTAAGATAGCATATGCAATAAAAGAAACTAATTCTAATAATAAAAATAGTTTATCTAATCAAATCAAATATCCTACTCTAAAAGCAACAAATGATTATGCTAAGTAATTCATACCTCAAATCACAAACTAAATCAAGTCAAGAAACTTTGGAATTTATGATCGTTGTGGCTACCTCTACATTTTTTAAAATGACAGATCCTATAGTTTTTAGGCGTTTATCCTTTGCTTGGGTTATGGATTGGAGTCTATTTTTCTCGTTTGTCAACATATCCACTTGGTCTTTTAAATATTTAATTTGTGACTGTAGCAGTGGGACATCGGTATAATACCTATCTATCCAAGATCGACATACCTCACACTGCGACTGTAAAGAATGTGCATGAACAACATTATGGGTCAGTGAATCCTCCATGTGAATGGTAGGCTTATCGCAGATTTGAATGCGAAGAAATTCTAAGTTACCCTTTAGACAAGGAGGCAAGTTGTTAACATAGTCGTAGGGTCTGTCAGGGTAAAACCAGTATGACACGGGGTTCTCTTCAGCTAGGAATCTTTCAATTTTTTAGTCTGAATCTTCGCTCACATCAATCATGTTGTTTGTGTCTGCACAGGGTTTGATTTTATTTCGAACTCTTCATGAAATCAAATGACCAGCCCTTTTATTCTTGAAATTAACATCGACGCTGCCCTTGTGCTTCTTCCCTGTAGGTTTCATAACAGTTTAGTGCAACTCTTTGGGTCTTAGACCAGTCGATTGTCCTGTTCGACAAAATTAGGGTAGTTTGAGGGTTCGTTATTAGGGGAAAAATCACAGGTCTGGAGTGGTGGGGAAAAGGCCATAGGGTTCACAATGGTTTCCACGATAACCGACTTATTGACCTGTCCCAACTCATGGTCACCAAAACCATTTTATATGATAAATGAATCCCAACAGCCATTTTGGGATAGTAATTGGTGAACAAGGATAATTTTAATGAACCCATGGTGAAATAAACTTGAATCTGACCTCTGATTCCTAAACCACTCACCCATCTTATACAAACGTCTGAGCAAAAAGTAGGGCATATTCAACGGGAAGCCAATGAAACTCATAAGCAAGCACAGATGATACAGGAAAACTAATCCGAATCTTCCTTCACACGTAATGAATTGCTTCACAATAGCAAGTAGATCATGCCACCTAGGTTTTACAGATGAGACTGGCATACCTCGATCACAACTAGTAATTTTTCATGAGGTGAACATCAAAGTCCAGGGGACCTCTTCAACTTTCGCATTCTTGAACCATTTTTTCCCGATAGTTGGCAAACCCGTGGCTTGGCTTAAGAACTCCTTTGTTACTTCTAACTGCACGTCACCTATTTTTTCCCTACAGCCATTGAAGTTCAAGGCAAACTCTTGGGCAACTCGAAGATTGAAACCCTAAAATGTTTCGATGAACAAATGCCAACCATTCCTTTCTAAATCGTCCCTGGCGTTATCGTATGATAGCAGGGTTTGGATGCCATTTGGCTCGACCTTTACCACTAGATACATGTTGAACAGACTGGTAATTAATAGAGAATACACAGGTAGGGTTTGGAAGAAATCCACAGAGCCATAACCTCGAGCGTTACCAATGTTTGCTGTGATAATTGAAACGACAAGCAGGGTGTTAATCACTAAGTGTGTGAGCGACTTCGTGAAGCTCGAGACCATGCAGAAGAGTAATGGCATGCTGTACTTCATTTTCCACCTTCGAATTGGGTACGTACTAGGATCAGAGCACTTTAAAAACCATAATACGTGCATTCATAGTTTGATTACAAAGGTAAGTGCATCGAATAAAAATTGAATAATTCAAAGTTTCATCAATCAAAAATCCATCAAAATCAATCGAATATTAATGAATGGAGGTCTTTCACTTATGCAACCAAGGCATGTTTAGAACCAAGGGTTCATAAACAAGGAGAACAATCATGTTCATAGAAAAAATATGAAAATTCTATAATAAACCACATTAGCAGTTTTCCTTTAATCAAAATTTGAAACAAAATGTCAATTCCAGCTGCGAGTTTTCATGCTTACAATCATGAAAACAAAAATTGAAAAGAAGATATGTAAAAGGTGACAAGTGACCAGTGTCGTTTAGTGAAAATTCTCATGATGAGTAATGAAAATTTAGAGACCCTGTGTAGGCAACTTATAAACAATAGAAATTATATCATTCCTGCCAACAAGTAGTTGGCCATAGATTTTTTTCGTCGATTTTTTTTTGCCAACATCGACCCTCCACGTCATTCGTGTAGGGTACAGGGACATCCTCCAGAAAATATGGAAGATATTACCCCCCTACCCTCTCATTCTATGGAGGCATCTACTCAAAAGAGTGAGGTTCATGACATTATAACCTCCCAAGAGGAAGTTCCCACCTCTTTAGAGAATTTTCGAATTGTTTCAGAGTCTCTGGAGGCTTTTCAGATTCCTGAGGGATATGAGAGGCGTTTTCTCCAACTAAATTCAGCCGGTGAACTTGTAGTTGTTAATCCATTTGACGTTCTGACTGGGTCTCATTCAAACCCTCTAGTCGAAGATCCCTTTTGGACCGTGGAAATTGTTCGAAGCCTACCATGCACAGTGCAGGATCTTTACGGAACAGGAATAGGTGTCGATGTGCCTATTACCTACACCATACCCTTAGATCATTTTACCGGTACTACCATTTTTTCAACTACAACGTCTGTTGATCCGAACACATCATCCGTTGACCCAAGGTCCACTTTTTCTCTCCAAATGGCCCATTCTACAATGATCCCTCTCGTTTTGACTATTCCCGCCGGTAATGTGGTGGTTAGGCAAGCTACAAGTGGCACACCACTAACACCTAGACCTTCATCATCACTTCCTTTTGGGTACAGAGCACTGAACTCTTCTGTTGTCACCACTACCCAAGTTATGCCTGGAATTTCTATACCTATACAACAACCTGGAGGGACCAGTCTTGGTGGCTTTAATCCAGTAAGCAACACCGGTGAGTCATTTACATCTGGTTCCCAAATTCTAGGAACTCCACTTCATGATGGGGGTCATCCTTCCACTGGAGGACAACCTCCATTTAGAGGGCACCCTCATGTTGGGGGGCATCCTCAAACCGGATCCCACCATCAACCGCATGGACAAAATGTGTCTACAGTACCCAATCCAGGAAACCCACAGTTCTCGGGAGGACACAATCCTCAAGCTCCACAACAACCTCTTCCTCCTCAAGGGACTCATCTATATCCTCCTTATGGACAAAATGTTCACCCCCCTTATAGGAAAACACACAATCCAGCTTATAATCCTCAAAACCCATCTGTTTATCCTCCGCTTGCACATGTTTCTCGAACCCCCTCAAATCCTGTGTACCCTGGTCAACATCAACCTTATGCAGGAGGACCCACTGGTTACAATTATCCACCTAACCCAGTGTATGGTCCTACTGGTGTTCCTATTCCACACCAGTATCACCTGTGGGTTAACCGACAATTACCTTTCCTTGTGACTCTGGATCTCCCAGACTTGTCTCGGTTAACGAATGATCCTATTTTTAATTCTCCGATTTGGCCAACTATTCTAGCTAAACTTCCTTCTGATATTCCAAAATTCGACAAAAAGTCCAGAGAATACCCAAACAACCATGTGATGAATTTCCATTTGTGGTGTTCATTGAACTCCCTCATGGATGATTCATGGTTCTGCAGCAAAGTGGTATATTGAACTACAACGTGTTTCTTTTCAAGATTTCAACTCCCTTGCCATGTCTTTCCTCACACACTTCCAACTACCCATTTGATACGAGATGGGTACCGAACTATTGACCTCCCTTCGTCAGATGAACTCTGTACATATCTCTAATCATATTCATGAATGGAGATGATGACGAAGGTTAATCAAAGCAATCATTCCTGACCAATTATTAGAAAAATGGTTCACTAAATCACTGTTACCCCCGATTTCTCATGATGTTTCCATGGGTGGTGTGGTCACCGACGAAGAATCTATTGCTCTAGCTCAGTACTTAGATTTGGTTTATTCATAATCTGGTACTCTATACAAATTGATACCAAATGCTACCCATGCCACTACTGATCCATCCAAACCATCGTCTACCTCGCACGCGGATGGATTTATTGGCTCCGTCAAAGCCCAATCTACTTCCTAGTCGACTGGAACAAACCAGTGGTCCACTTCGACGTCTGCTCCCAGTTTGACCACATCCTCTTCTACCTCCCCTCAAACTCAGTTCTCTGAGGTGAATACAGTCCAATCGACCCCTTCACAACAATCTGGAGGTAAGAAGAAGATGAGAAATAAACCGAAAAAAAACAATAACAATGAACAACCAAAAAATCAAACTCAAACCCCTGCTGCCAGAAAACAAACACAATGGAAACCGAAATTCCCATGTCTCATTTGTGGTGATGATCACTACACCTGATATTTTCCACATCTCGATGAAGTGGCCAATCTTTTTAAAGGAAATTCACAGCCTGTTGTTCTTACCCAGCTTTTTCCATAGCAACAATCCTTGGTTGCTCAAACCCCCACTCTAGGGGGCAGTTCCAGCCAATCCCATGATGAGGCCTCGACAAGTTCCCACATTTACATGTTTAACGGGATTAATTTGACCACTCGCACTACAATATACAACACACCGATTAAACCTGATAAGCCAAAGACCACTAACGGTTCCTTACTGGACCCATCACCATCTTCCGTTAGTCCTCCGTCTGCTAGCCCTCCATATGGGCCACTCCAGATCGAGAAACCTTCATTTGGATCCATCTTACGCCCTCCTAAGAGAACTATTCGGAAATCTACATTTAATCCTAGTTCACGAGCTACCCAAAACTACAACATCGTTGAAGATTTGTCTCAAGCACCGTGTGCTATGTCTACTTTGGAAGTTCTACAACACTATCCCAGTCAACGTAGAATGATCTTGGTTGTCATTGGTGCTTTCTATACTGAGTCATCTAATAACCTCACGTTTAATCTAGATGATCATCAGCCTCGACTCTCCCATCAACTAGCTTTTCAAATCGATGTTGTTGTTCACAATCAACAAATCCACCGAACTATATTGGATGAGGGAGCCTCTACTTGTGTCATGTCTTTGGCTTGTTGGAAAGGCTTGAAATCACCTGCCCTTAAAAAATCCCCTATGATGTTACGTGCTTTCGATGGGCGAGGTTTTCATCCTCACAGACTTTTACAATCCTTAGTTGTTCAGTTGGGTGGAAAAACCGTTACTGTTGATGTCAAGGTAGTCGATGCCCCCCTCGATTACAACCTATTACTCAAAATAAGTTGGTTCTACGCTATGAATTTCGTCACCTCATCGGTGTTTCAGTGTGTACAATTCCCTCATCAAGGAAAAATTGTCACTATCGACCAACTAGATTTTTGTACACCCGATGCTCGTACTCCTGCTACCAACAACATTCCTTTTTTGGGAGACCACAAAATTACGTATGAAAGCATTGGTGTTGGCTTGTTGAAAGATTCTAGCCTTATAGGTACCTTCCCTACACCACTTCCACCCACCACACATCATATTACCACCGTCAATATGATTTCGACTATGGCTTATCAATCTTTGGAATCATCTGACCCTTGGATTGTACCTAGTCCTATGGAATTCGATGTACCAGGTGACGCCATGCCACTTAGCCTATATGAGGCTGCATATATTGCTATTCAATCTGCCTCTCCCTCCCTGGACAACCCACATCTATTGGCACCTGATGCCTACTTGATGTCGTCATGGTTGGATTCCCTATCATATGCAATCGATTACATTTCCCAAATTTTTCCTTCTAACGAATCTATAATGGAAATACTTAGTGTTGACGACGTACCTTGGGATGATAACCACCATAGATCCTCTTTTATTCTGCCTCTATAAGAAATTCACAAATACATACACTCTGTCTTCCCTCCTGATATTACCAATTCTCCACAATCTTCCATCCTCACACAAGATACTCTTTCTGAAGGGAATCTAGGTAATATTTCTACTACGATTGTTATTGATATTTTGATCAAGGAAGGCATTGTGGAAAACATTAACCTTGGTACTAATTGAACACTCGAAGAGGTGGTATCTTACACCGCTCTGTTTAAATAATTTTGTGATTTCTTCGCTTGGAGCTACGAAGAAATTCCAGGGATCGACCCCTCGATCTTCATGCATGAAATCAAGACTTACCCAGGTGCAAAGCCTATTCAACAGAAACTCCGCCCAGTTCATCCCAAGAAAATCGTAACTATAAAGGCAGAATTTGAGAAACTTTTGAAATCTGGCTTTATCTATCCTATCCCCTTGACATAATGGGTTTCCAACCTTGTTCTGGTTGCCAAAAAATAGGGGACCATTTGCATCTGCGTTGACTATCGGGATCTCAATAAGGCTTGTCCAAAGGAAAACTACCCTACACCCTTCATCGACCAGATCATTGATAATTGCACTGGGAGTGTAATTTTCTCTTTCATGGATGGTTTCTCCAGATATAACTAGATTGAAATTTTACCTGCTAATCAACATAAGACAACCTTTATCTGCCCATGGGGAACTTTCTCCTATCGGAAGCTACCATTTGGTCTCAAAAATGATGGTGCTACTTTCCAGTGGGCTATGTCGTATGATTTCCATGATATCAAGCATATTTTAGAACCTTACCTCGACGATTCACCTGCCCACTCATCCAATCGATTAGATCACGTTGATCACCTATGGGCTATTTTTATTCAATGTCAGTTTTACCGTATACGTTTGAACCCACATAAGTGTATCTTTGTTGTCGAATCTGGTTGACTCCTCGGTTTTGTTGTCTCTAAGGACGGGATTCGGGTGGATCCCTTAAATATTAAGGCTATTCTAGCCTTACCCCCACCTACTAGTTTGACCCAACTCCAAAGTTTGCAAGGGAAAGCAAACTTCCTTCATCGTTTCAGTTGTAACTACGCTGAGATAAATAAATGATTCATGTGATTGTTGTAGAAAAATACCCCTTTCATCTGGGATGACATTTCTCAACAATCATTTGATGCTCTCAAGCATGCCTTGACCCATACACCTTTGTTGCATCCTCCAGAATATACAAAGGACTACATCCTTTACTTAGCTTCCTCCACTTCCACTATTGCGATGGTGTTTGTTCAGGAGGACCCCAATGGTGAGGAACATGTGATCTATTACCTGAGAAAGAGTCTATCTAGACCCGAACTCCGATATTCACATGTAGAGAAACTGGCTCTGACAGCAATCATCGTTGTCCATATATTTTGCCATTACATCCTGCTATGCACCACCACTGTGATCGCGGACTCGAATCCCATGTACCATGTCTTAACACGTCAAGTGATCGGGGAAAAATACTCCAAATGGATCGCCATCCTTCAGGAATTCGATCTTGAATTTGTGAAGTCCAAAGCCAAAAAGTCTTTGGTGTTTGCGAAGCTTATCTGCGACCTTCCCCATGCTGACAAAGATATTGAGCCCAGATATTCTCTCCCTGACGAAACTCTTTTCCTCATCAGCACCTCTAATCCTTGGTATGGAGATATCCTCCTTTATCTCCAAACCCAACGCTTTCAGCCTAACATTTCCCGTGAAGAGCGTCAATGTATTCACCACCATTATCGACGTTACCTTATTGTCGGTGACACCTTGTATCGCCATGGTATTGATACTATCCTTCGACGATGTTTGATTCATGAAGAAGTTGAACGTGTTCTGAATGACTGTCACCTTGGAGCCTGTGTCAGTCACCTTTCTGTGATGGCTACAACCCAACTTTTTTTACGTGCCGGCTATTTTTGGCCCTCGATTTTCAAAGATTGTATTACGGTAGTCAAAAAATGCCCACCCTTCCAAGTTTTTAATAACAAGGCATGCACCCACCCTGCTACGCTACACCCCGTTATTGCCATTGGCCTCTTTGCCAAGTGGGGTATCGATTTCATGTAGTGTAAGCCTACCTCAGTCATGGGGAACGGTTATATAATCGTCACCGTTGATTACTTTACAAAATGGGTTGAGCGTATGCCTACCTTTCTGAATGATGGTCGTACCGCAACTCTTTTTTTTTTAACCACATCATAACTCATTTTGGTGTACCACATGCCATTGTCACTAATCACGGTTCACACTTTAAGAACCAGATGATGAGTGAATTGCATGCCAAGTTGGGTTTTCTCCATGAAAACTCATCCCCATTCTATCCTTAGGCCAATGGACAAGTTGAAGCCATCAACAAGGTCCTTAAAACCATGATTCAATGTATGGTAGGGGAAAATAAGACATCCTGGCATACACAACTTTTCTCCACTCTCTGGGCTTACCGTACTTCCATGAAAACCACAACTGGGTTCACTCCTTTCCAGTTAGTATATGGCATCAAAGTTGTTTTACCAATCAAGTGTGAGATCCCATCTCTGAAACTTAAAGTAGAACTCCTACCCCATACTTCTGTCGAAGAAGAACATTTCTTATATCTGACCAAAATGGACAAAACACATCGTGATGATTCTCTCGTTAACGAGGCACATCAGAAATGGATAAAAAATCAATACAACAAATCTGTCCATCCTCGGACTTTTGCGGAAGGAGACTTAGTCCTCGTCTATGACCAGGCTCATGACAAACTAGGGATAGATAAGTTAGAACCTCTGTGGCATGGCCCTTACATTGTGAAATGTGTTTTTCACAGAGGCGCATATGAGTTAGTCGATTATGATGGAATCTCCCTGGGAGAGCCTCGTAATGGGATTTACCTTAAAAAGTACTATGCCTAGATCACCTAGCATGTGTACTTTGTACATTATTTTATTTTGGTTTGGTGTGTCTGTTTCTTTTGCATGCTCTAGTTTTTACCTTTGCTACTCATAACTGTGTCTTGTGTTTTCATGCACAGATGATGTCTTTCTTTCCTATATTTGTCGGGTTTGTGGATGGCGCTAGTCGACACACCCAGAATGTTTCTTCTGCAGCATGGGTCATTTACCAATCTGACGAGTTGGTGAGTTCAGGAGGTATTTTATTAGGACCAACGACTAATAACATGGCAGAATATCATGTTGTCATTGGACTTTTGACCCAAGCCTCCTCCCTAGGTATCTCTCATATGATTGTTAACCTAGACTCGCAACTCATGGTCTGCCAACTTAATCATGTCTACACTATTCATAATCCTATCCTGCTACGTCTCCACCTACGGGTTCTTCATCTTGAATGACTATTTGATTACTTCAAATACAAACATATTCCAAGAGAACTCAACAATGTTTCAGATTCGTTAGCTAATTACATCATGGATCGATATCTCGCCCATAGATAAGGTTTCATGAAGGAAAACAAATTTTACACCACATGTAAATTAAAACGCATCACATTAAAGACATCATCATTTACAAATCTTCTGTCACTGTAAAAACATGAAACTGTATATATATATATATATATATATATATATATATATATATAGTGTGTGTGTGTGTGTGTGTGTGTGTGACTGAAAATGTTTTGATTACATCAAAAAGTATTTGGAAGAGAAAAATTTTGGGTCTTCACACCCATACAACATCATTTGACAAGTCATACAAAATATACAATCACCAGAGAGACTCTAATCTCTCTGCACTACATTATGCTGAGAGTAACACACCACTACGCAAACTACTTGTCTCAATAAAGAGTTAACATTCTCAAGCACCCGCACGGTGTGTCTCTGTATATGTAAAGGCACTTCTCCCCTCCATATAGGAGGGATGCCCATCATAAGGCCTTGAAGGTTTCTTTCAACCTCCCGGAGACCTATCACTTGTGCCCCTGGATCTACTGCAACCTGAGCATCCCCACGACGTCCTGGTATTGGTATCTCATCCAGATGCACTACTTTCTTGTCTACAAGTTGAAAATGATACATCCATTAGAAGCTCTTCTATGTACCCCCCCCCAAAAAAAAATATACATACGTTAAAAAACATAAAAACACTAAACAAGGTATTGTTTGATCTCTCACCTGACACATCCCAACCTTCTCTCGCTGGTAGAATTAGATCCATGCTCCCGAGAAATTCCACCTCGGCATATGGAAAATCTTCTATCCAAAGATATTGGCATCTCATCCAAGCGAAGAAGTCACCAGTGAAGCAAAATTCTGACTCTGCCACTAGTCTTGGAGACAGACTAGTCCATCACTCCATCTGTGGTTCTCCCACTGGTTGTACCTCCAATGTAATCTAAGGTTGCATATGAGGGATGCACTCTAAGAATAATGAGACCAAGAAAGAACCATATCCAAATTGCTTCTGCCCCATTCTACATCTCGAAATATATTCCTTCACATTCCAAAGAAACCCTGGACTCCAGTTAAACATTGTTGCCTCTAAACACTGTACACCATAAGCTACCCGTGACCTTGATGCTAGATGTGAACTGGTGCTTCCTGTCACACTCATGATGGCGAACACAATAGACCGAAGGGGTAATTCTCTGATATCCTTGATTGGGATTCTACCTCCCACCAGTCTTGCTCCTGGGACACAATGACATTCCAGGTACACATCCACAGGTTTAGGAAGCGCCCTCTGTATGGAAAAATCTATAGGAGCCCCTCTTTTCAAGAAGCCAATCAGGAAGTATACATCTTCCAACTCAATGGTTAGACTCTGTGTTCCGATCCGAAGCCATTGCTCTACGACATCCCACAAGCTGATTATGTGGTCAAGTAGAAGGATCTCTTTCTTCATCTTTTGCAGTTTGAAGAATTTGAGAAGGCCACAATATCTCAACGCGGCCCACATGTGAGGACTCTACAAAGTAGCCAAATCATCGAGCTCATTCTCCTGTTCCTTCCATTCAATCATGGTTGTTGCCGAAATCACCTACAAACAAAGAAAAAAGAGAACAAAAACTTCATTATTCACACTTTCAACAATTTTTAAGTAATTGAAAAAAACTTGAAACTCATTGTCTATGTTGTTCAAAAAGAATCACACCCCCTTTTTATTACTCAATATTACTACGCAACCCCATAGCCTACAATAAAAATGTTTTAAATTAAAATAACTTTAATCCATAGATTGATGACTACGTGGGCATTTTTTTGGGTTTCTGATTGTATTCCTTAGAAAAAATGACCAATCCACTCAAGCATAAATGCGTTGGCATCCGTTCTACAACCTCCTGAAGGCGTTTTTGTAAACAGGTGTTTTTTTCCCATCGTTTTGAACAGGTGCCAATTTGATCTTCTTTTGGACGACCTAGGGCTTCATTTTTTTATTCAAATATTGCTGTGAAAACAAATTTTGAACCATGTAATTGAAAGAGAAGGAAATGAAGATTTACCTGGTCCAAACGGCGAGAGCAATGATCAAACATAGCTCCGGTACCAAGAAAAACAAGATCCACCTCCAAAATGAGAATCTCCATTGCTACAAAACCTTATGCAAATGAAATGGTAATTGAAGATTTTTCTTGTATTACTATTTACAAATTTCGATTTTTTATAAGGTATAGTTACTTTCGGGTTTCTTTAAAAATTTGATGGCCTCACTAAACCTCTAGATTGCAGTTTGACATTATAGATTTCAAGGTAGTTTTGATCATTTGTTTACCTTGTCATATCCATGAGCATAGTCTTAGTTCGTTCTCAAGCTCGAGAATATAAGAACGCACCAGGTAAACTTTTATCTCTTTTTCGGACCTGTATGGACATACGAAAAAGGAACCCCTAGAGTCGTCTTTAAACTCTTTTCAGACTCTCTAAACATGAAAATATTGTTGAGTGATCTTTCTTCCTTTCACACTCATTAAAAGGTTCGAAAGGGCGTATTTCAAGTGGTAGTTTATCTCTTTTTTCGGCCTCGTGACACTAACTGTACGAAAAAGGAAATGAGAGAGTTCTCTTTTAAGTGTTTGTCCAGACTCTATAATCATGAAAAACCTTTGAGTTTTTTGTCTTTGGACTCGCTAAACAAACATCAATAGGACCATACAAGACCGAACCCTTACTTCTTCCAGTTCGTTAAACAAAGGAAGAGGAACTTACCGAAGGCGATTTATATTGAGCACGTGTTACCCTCCTCGAGCTCGTTAAATCAAAAATAGGTACTCATCTATCTGGATGGGGGAAAATTTTGAAAGAAGCAAGCCAAGCAGTTTTTGAGAACATCACCAAGTAACTCTTATGGTCTCCTTTGAACACGACACCTTGTCTTTGCACACATTTCAATCTGTTGAACCTCTGCATTGAGCCAATCCTTTGAGTTTCCTATATTCCTTTGGGTCACCTGACATAAGTCACAACATCCACTTCATCATCAATTTTTGGTCCATGTCATGTTTCTGCTGTCGTGCCTCAGTGTTCAAGGGAAGTATCTGCCTCGAGAGTCAGCCATCACAAATATCCTGTCTCAATACCCATGTCAGTCCATGTTCATTTGATATACCAATTACATCTTTGTGTCTATTTTGTTTCGTTGATGGGGGACACATCAAGGCCCTCCTTCAACAAGTCTATTCATGTCAACTTCAACACATTATCTAGGAACTAGACTTAGAAACCAATTAGTACTTTGGGACTTGCATGCCTCAATGGAAAGCCTCCTCATGTCCAAAAGTGGGTTTACATCATTGACCTATGATCGGATTATTCCACAGATGTTCAACTTCAACTCATGCATTCACATTCATTGGAATTTACTAGAGTACCTTGGGAATCATTGACATCAATGGTGATGTCCCTCGTGCTTGTTAACGGTTTACATCATTGACTGGTAATCAAGTGGTTTCTGCCATGTTCGACATCAGTACATCTATTCACGTGGTTAGATTCATACTACATCGGGATCAGTAAGAAGACCCAGGGTTGAGTGATCACCCTGATATGTACTTTGCCCAGGTTGCGAAGGAGTTTCTCTTGAACAGTTGCACATATACTGTCACATAGATCCACTTTGTATTTGGTCGTGGCTATGTCTTTTCATCTCATGGATCCACTGTGTATTCTTCATGGCTACGATCAGTTCAGGTCATATGAGTATAGATCCACACTATATCCTTGGTGTCTATACCTTTTATCAATACAATTATGGATCCGCAGTGTGTTTTATGGCAGTCATATCTTGCAAGTCTTTATCACCCAAGCATAGGTATGCCTACCTTGGGTTTGAAACATGTCATAATATTTGTTGGATGTTTTGTGTGTAGCTTCTGTCAGGTTATCTACATCTATACCCTTGCTTGAAAGTCTACAAAGCATTTCAATTATCAGTTCCTGTCTTCTAAATTCATACTTTGGGGGGCAATCTGTTACACATCAAAATTACTCACTTCGATATTGTCGCAAGTGTCGTCATTACAAGTGTCGCAAGTGTCGCATTTTGCTCACGAGTGTCACAAGTGTTAGGAAAAGAATACTTCCATAATGCCTATGTTGTACTTATAACAACATCAAGAGGACACTTGAAACACCTGAAACATTTGATTTGGAAGAAGAGGAATGGGTTAAAAAGGTTATGAATCTCTTACCATTTCAAAGGAACATTAAAAATTGAGTTTCAGAGGACAACGCTCCCCTATACCTCTCTCAAGAGTGCTAGCGCCCCCCTAAAGACTATCTGGGAGTGTTATAACACTTGTCTGCCCTTTTTGTGGAGCACTACTACTCTCAAGGGTGATGGTGCCCCCCTATACATTGCCATGGAGCGCTATAATGCTCTGACATCCCTTTTGAGAGAGCGCTACCTACTCTGGGCAACAATTGGTTTTTTGAGAAGAACGAGGGGAAGATCCTCTCAATATCTGAAGACAGTTGGATTTGAATCCTTGTCCAAGCCATGATCATAGGGTAGATCCATAACTAGAGGAGGAAAATCCTAAACTTACTCCAAAGATATCTCAAGTAGTTGGGCCTCTCCAAGCCTATTTAAACATGCCTTCTCATGGTGAAAGAGAGGGAGGATTAGAAGCATGAAACCTATGATCTCATAGGGAAAACACAGTGAAGTGGAGGAGAATAGTTAGTGAAGTTGTTGTCATTCTGATCGTGGGTCTTTTGAGCAAGGGTTAGACAAAGAGGATTCGACGAAGCTACTGCATTCGCATCTACGGTTGTAAGTTTCTTTCGTTATTGTTCTCATCAATATAATATGCCTGTCCTGTTTCTTTCTAGTTTGTTCTTAATATCACATGAACTTGTCTCTAACAGATAGGTCTATTTTGAGCTAATATCAGTAGAGTAGGAAGTGGTTGTACTTTTGTTTGTCTACAGGGCTTATCTAGGAGCGAAAGATTGGAGCTCAACTTTGACTGTGCAAGGACAAACACCGGTAAAAGGTACTTCTTTTCTCCTTCCTCCTCATACATTAGTTTATATAGACCTGAAACGAAGTCAGTGTCCATGATAAGCATCTTCTGTCTTAAGAGTTAAGAGTCTATCTCTCAAGAGGAGATCTACCTGTCTGCAGGGAGATTTTCCTTCAACAAGTCCTTTGATAAAAAATTCCTCAAACAAATCCTTTAACTCTTGCACACTTTGCTCCATTTGTGTTTCCCTGGTCTAGACTGTTTTAAATAGGTTATGTCCTGGCCCAGATAATCAATGTCATTTTGTCTTTAACTCCAATAGTTTGAATTTCTGCAGTAGGAATGGAGTTGAGTATATTTATGGAATTTTGGGCCCACTCGGATGGCTTCTTAGCTAAGGTTTCATTTACAAAAGTGCACTTACTTCTGGCTATGATGGCTATGTTGTCTTTATCATTGATGAAGTTTAAATACACTCTGAACTTGGAAACTTCAATAGCTATAGAATCACATCAGGTATGCTTGGCTCCCCGCAACATGCCTTTGCCTCTTAATCTCATATTCAACTTATCTATCCTTTTCTCCAAGGCTTCATTCTCCTTTTGAAATTGAGCCATTCTTTCATCATTTGCTTGCATCTCTCGTTTCAATTTCACTATGCTCCCTTTTAACCCTTTGATTTATTACTCATTCAGGCTAATTGTTGACATATCTTGGACAAGTCCTTCAGTGTTTGGCCCATCTTCTACAACATGAGGTACAACTACAACCCTATTCAGTAGTTTTGTCTACTCTTGTGACCAATTCACCTTTTTGCGTTCTAGCTGCAACGTTGTGGATTTGTATTCCAACGCCTCTTGACGAAGTGTTTCTTTTTCCTATTCTAGAGAAACCAATTATGTTGTTTGTGGATGCTTTGTGGCAGACATTTTCAGTTTATTCTTCAAACTTCGAATCAATTTGTATTTTTCATCCAATGAGGATTTCACCCCTTGAGGGTCGTCATATTCCAACCTCTTGACCTGAGTCTACCAAGCTCCGTCGGATTCTTTTTCTTGCCTCAACTTCCCTTCCAATTTCATCGCATAAGATGAAAACTTTAAATTCTTCAAGATTAAACTCAGGTAATCATAATACAACATCACAAGTACTTTTATGGACTTTAACCATGTCTGGAGAAATGATGTTGTCATACCTTATCTTGATCTCATATACTTTGTCTTCATCTACAACTGCAATGTTAAAGGTCCTCTTCTCGATATCCCTTACTGTGAATAGAGAATATTTGTCTTGATAAATAATTTCCACTTCAGTGACTAAAACCCTCATCTCACCCAGAGCTATGTTTCCTTTCTCAGCATACTATTTTTCCAAATCTTATTTAGATTGACAAGCTTACTCAGATGCTTTATCAAAGATGTGTTTTTTACTTCTAAAGGTTCTTGAGTTGCCTGCACTTTAGACTTTACTTTCCTTTTCAACCTCTACAGTTCTAGTACCACTCTCCACCATATCCATATTTACTTTTTCTTTAGGCTCTTCTCTTCTAAGTCCACTATTTGTGGGGACTGTGTAACATTAATATTTTTAGGATCATTTTGTTGATCACTGGTGCCCATGGCCTATGAAATACTTATATTGTTGTAAACACTCATCTTAGGAACCTTGACTATCATTTTGTGAAGATCTTGTTGTGTCTGAATTTGTTGCAGGGTTGCCTCCACTTGATGTGTTTGATTTGGTTGCAAGATTGTTTCCATATCATCACAGACTTATAGGTTTTCCAGTTTATAAAAACCCTCAACATGTTCATGCCCATAAGGGGTATGTTTGTTCATCAATGTTATCTTGGATATGATTTGATGTGGATAATATATTCTTCCCTGTAGCTGTGCAAAACCAATCACTTTGAGCTTTGCTTGAATCAGAGATAAGCAGGATCTAGTTTTGACAATGAAGGGGCCAATGATAAAAGTGAATTTAAGGTTGGAAGCTTTGTAGAACTTCAAGAAATGTTATGTTTCATATATAATTATCTACCTGATGGATTCAAGGGAAAATATTATGGGGGTCAAAAAAATAGGCAATATATAGGGGGATTCATGATAGCCATAAAGTTACATTGTTGTTGAATGCATGAATAGTACCCAGTCCCCCACTCTGTTTTCTAGATTTCGATGCAGATAGCTCCTCATGTCATCCATAATTCTAGGTAGGATGGTATTGAAAATCAAACTGTAAACCTTGGACATGACTTTGTTGATGAATATGAGAAATGTAATCCTTTTACATTCAGTTGATACAATTGTTGCTTCAGGAAATTCTCTTTTATTGGTCTACAGGAAAATGTTCAGCAGGTAGGTGTAGTATCTGAAATGACTTAGAGAGAAAAAATTCACTAGTTGTTTATGGATATTTTGAGCTATGAATTGATCAAAACTAATGTGGACTGAAAAATCAGACTCTGACTTGAAAAATGTTAAAAGGAAACCAAGCATGACTTCGACCACATGTTTATCATTGTCTAGACCTAAAATTTGACTCGACAAGGAACATACCCATTGAAATTCAATAACCATTATACTCACATTCATTGGAAAAGACAAACTCTATAAAACATGTTTTGATTTGATAATTGTCTGTAAAAACAATTCTTGGACTTGTGATGGACATTCTTTGTATACCCTAATTAGATTTTCTTCATTGAAAGGTTCGAACGTTGTAGAGAAAGACTCTAGTATACCAAGGGAATATCAAATTTAAAGACTCTCTACCCTACATTTGACCTCTGACCCTTGTTTATTTACGACGACTCTTTCTTCATGTGAATACTGTTTGATGCACCAACCTATTAATTTGGGAAAGGGGATAGAGATTTCGACAGTCTAAGGGACTATGGTGGCCTGGACTGCTTCAAGGAATGATATACAACTTCCTACATTATCTGACAGGTTTCTTCTGGACACAGAGATGGGAGAAATGGTGATTCAGTATCAAAGATGTCTAAATCTCGGTCAATTAGGGCTTCTTCATTCGTCATAAGATCTTGTTCTCTTACTAAATTTATGATAGGATCCATGGTTGTGATGAAAACTACCTGGGAATGAGAGGAAATGGCATGCAATTGGCATATTGTTGAGTTGAAGTTGAACGAGGTTGGTTGTGCCAAGTTTCAAACGGTCCATTGTTTGAAAGATAAAAAAATAACCAAAAAAATCCCCTTTTATACTTTTTTACAAATTTTATGGGTGTGAGGAAATGGTTTGGGGAAACTCGCTTTTCACCCTGAAATTTATCCGGTGGTGCCACCTATCCCTGATAAAAAACCACAATT
>JZKD02S0966694.1:177440-190630 GCA_000966675.3 Picea glauca
ATGACTAATAAACAAGGAATAACCTTAGGAAAAATAAATCCTAGGTGTGTGTGAAGTAACTCCAACACCCCCCCTGAACATCACTATGGTGAAAATAAATAATGGGTCCCGGCTATAAGGCCATGTTAGGTACCCAAATACAAAAGATACACTGAACTAAACGAGGAAAGAGGGAAAAAATCATGGGAATAACCCCCCCCCCCCCCCAAATTACAATGCATAAAAAAAAAAAATGAGAAGGAACAAAAAAAAAGTTGCTAAGAAACCTTGTCCTTCACTCCAAGAAGACCTCGCAACTGTGCAAGTTTGTGTTCGTTGAAGATTTTGTTGAATATGTAGATGTTTGCATGGATCTAATGAAGTATATGCACCATTGACATGTCCACACATATCCACTTTATATTCTTGTAATGAAAAATATCCAAATAAATTTTGAATGAAATTTTGAAAACCGTACAGTCGTTTCCGACAAAATGCTGAAATTTTATTGATTTTGAAATGATCATAACTTTAGTTCCCAGACTATGTTTTGGATGATTTGTTTTTTGAAATTGGATATTTTCCTGAGAGGAATTCAAATATGCAATTTTTTTCTACAAATTTTTCTCAGAAAATATCAGAATGGCGTCTGATGTGCACGACTCTCTTTTTGTCTCCTGACATGCATGCATGGTGCATGCAAAAGTGTCTTCATGTGACTCCTGAGATGCATGCCATATATCTTCCCCATGAATTTCAGAAAACAAATCTGAAATGGAGTAGACATCATCTTCAATTAATGGAATACAAATTTCTACAAAAACGTTTGTAGAAGACTCTTCATAATAAGAGGCTTGATCTTCTGATGGCTTCTCTTATGGCTCTATCTGTTCGACCTCCTGCATGAAATATTCACAATATTCTTTATTCCCAAATAGAACCTCCAATCTAGTCCATAATTCATTTGGATTTAATCCTTTTGATTCTTCATATACTTGATGGAAAAGTTTGGGAGAAACAGACATGCCAATACTTCCTATGGCCATATCTTGTCTATTGAGAAAGTTATTTTTCTCATCGACATAATCAATCTCTACTTCCATTTCCATGTTTATTTGGTATAATCCTTTGCATCTTAGCAAAATCAAAATTTTTGGCTTCCATTCCAAATAGTTGTGAGGCGTGAGAAGTATTTCCAGCGAATAATCCATCTTTTTGTTGTCTTCAATTTTTTGTACCTGCAAAAAATGATTTGGTGTAGATTTTTCTTAGTAGTGCATTGGCTTTGATACCATGTAAATGTGTTGAACCTGCACAAAATAGATCTAGCTAGAAAATACTACACACATTTGCTGAGAGAAATTGAGAAAGAAGAAGCAAGATATAAAGAATGGAAGAATTCTCATTAACCGTATTCCACACTCAAAGAGTGAATAATTTACAATAGATATAGGATACATGAGTAACTAATGAGCCATAGTGGTGATCTATATTGATCTAGAAACACACCAATAGTTACAAGAGTAAACTACCACCTAGTCTAGTCTCTTAGGCAATTACGGGAGTGAGTTGCCACCTAGCTGATTTAACTAGTCAACTAGTCTTTAGTTAACTGACTGAACAAAGAGTAGTGAGTTGGTGATGATCTCAATGTTTCATGGTGACAGAACCAATGCAACATCTAAACTCAACTCAACTAGTCAAACTGAAGTGTCAACTGAAAGAGAAGATTCTCTAGGTGGAATATTCTCCCCTACAATATAGGAGACTGGATAATGACTAATTATGACTAATAAACAAGGAATAACCTTAGGAAAAATAAATCCTAGGTGCATGTGAAGTAACTTCAACAGATGTTTGATCATTCAATAAATTCAAGCAACACATCATAAAGTTTCCTAGATCACTTACCATTTTTTAATACTGATCTATGTTGGTATGATCAAATGGATGAGGCATATCATATACTGGTCCACTATATCTTGGTTGTGCATTTGGAGTAGAAGCAATATTCTCTTTCAAAATTTCTTGTCTACCTGCTTAAAGTTTTCTTTTGACTTACACGCATCAAAATGTTTTTGAGGTGTTGTATTAGTTATGACCCACTGGTGTTGATTCTGATTATGATTCACTGCATCTACACCTACTTTGGTTCCACCTCGAGTAACTATATTAATATTTTTCCCATCATCTCTATTTTTTGTGGAAATCCATTGAACATTTTGATTATTTTGATTCATTTTTTCCTATATCTTGTCAAAAGTATAGAATAGTCTTTTGTAGTATGATATGTTGCGTGATAGTACATGCATGTTGTCGGTGGTAGTGGAAAATCACTTACATAATTTATAGGTTGTTGAAAATTGTGAGAGGTTAATGGTACTCTATCTCTTCCAAATCCTCTTATTTTGCATCCTCCTACTCTTAATTCTCCTCTATTGCATTGATTTTCTACGTGCGGTGTAGTATACTGTGGTACTTGATTATATTGTGATGGCATTGTAAATTGTTGTGAGTTATTATACTATTGCACAGGTTGTCCTTTCATTAGTTCAACATGAATCGTATAATCATTTAACGTCCTTTCCTTCACCATTTCCAAGGTTATACAATCCTTATCCTCATGTCCTACATACTTGCAGAAATTGCAGAATGTACTCTTAGACATTGTTTGGTACTTTTTCATTATGGGACAATTATAGGGATAATGTCCATGTGTTTTACATATTTCATACCATAATCCTCCTCTGGGTAAGGGATTTGGAAGTGCTTCTCCCAGGTACTGTGAAAATGTTGGGAACTCATGTTTGTGGTGTCCTTATGTCCTACATAAGGTACATTAGAACGCTTCCCTCTTTTCCTTGTGTTTGTTCTAATTCAACTTAAATTTCATGTTATTAATATCTTAGCTTAGCTTTTCTATAGATGGATCTGTATGTTTATATCGATTCTCTTCCAATTGTAGGGATGCTTATAGAACCTCATCCTAAGTCTGGAACTTTTCTTCCCTCAATGGGTATTTAAAATGTGGCAGTAATGCATTTATGAAGAGTTTCCTATGTTGCTTATCTATTATGGGATATTTCAACTTACCTTTCAATCACTTGAACATCTCATCGATTTCCCAAACCGACTCTTCTGAATTTTGTTTGATTTCTATCATCTCATTCATATACTGATCTTCCGAAATTGGTTGTTGGAATTCGTTGATTAATTCATTCTTTACCTCTACGATAGTTGTAGGTGCTTCTTGTGGACTATTCACTACTAGGCTCATAAACGAGTCCAGTGCATGGTTTTTGAATGTAATTGCAATATGAGCCACTTTTTTGTCTTCATATATGATATGTTTGTCTTCCCAAATCTTTTCACAAACAAATAGATGTTTATATTGGTCCTCCGACCCTTCTCCATTAAATTATGGTAACCAAATATTTGGATCTTCTTCTGCCATTGTAAAATTTGCAATACCACCTCTACGCGATGTACATAAATGACTACTGCTAGGTGAACTCATAAATATTTATGAAATTTTAAAGTAGCATAAATATTAGAATTCCTACTTTAATATTTATGCTACTGATTGTTGATTGTCTAAACAATTCTTTCTTTTCTGATGTCTTAGTCACACATGGGGTTGTGGGTTCCATGCTAATTCTGATATGGAGTGGAGATCCTTCTTCTATTCTAGACCCTTGACCTCTGGTTTTTTAATCATATGTGGCACAAAGGATTACCTCAATCTTCCATGTAGCATGGATATTATCTACCTCTTCTTCATCATTGTCCAAGCCTTCCCTCTCGGCTACTACCCTCTTTTTTCTATTAATCTTAGATTGGTAGGGTATTCCACTATGCATCATTCCCACTTTGTTCATTATTTCCTTGATGTTTTCTTCATCCATCATAATGGGGTCCATTTATTCCTCTTTCTTACCTCTATATAGACCCTTCTCCATGTCTCATATTGTCCTTAGTGTTTCCCCCAGTCTCCCCATGTGTGTAGAGTTATTTATCTATTAAAATCCATTGTCATCACACCTTTATCATGTAGAAACATATTGATTGATGTATAAAGTTATTTAATATACCTTCCTCTTGGACCCTTCAAAAAATAGTAATCGAAAACAGTGTATTATTTTGTAGTATCGACTGCAAACTCGGTAATGAATCCTTCAATAATGTTATCTATCTAGAAATTGAATGCATGTGTGAATTTGTTGTTCACTCTTTGTAGACATGAAATATTCTAAGTATTCCATTCTACTGGTCTTATCCAATTAGTTGGGTGATTATATTTTAATCTTAGTATCCACTCCTGCAGAAAATGTGAGAAATCACATCAAAATGCCTCATGAAGATCAGTAGACACATACCTTTGCAAATATTGGTGTGGTGTATACTTAGCTTTTCTATTTTCTTTCTATGAAAACTCGATCTCTTGCGTTCTACATCATCGTTCAATATAATGATTATTTGGATTACATGGTATGAACATTCCCTTCTAATACTGCATTATCTTCACTATACTTCTCAACAATTCCCTTCCAATATGTTCTTCTGGGTTCTAGCCAACAACATATTCATGTGTTGGATGTTATGGGATTACCTGGGTTCTACTTTGGTTTCCAACAAAACTTTGCAAACCACCGTCCCTTTTGGAGACCAAAAGGAAACATTGCACACAGAGTGCACAATCCAATCTCACCCGAGACGACTTATGGGTGACTATAGAACCAGATGTCTGAAATATAGGAAGTGTTGATTTCTTTTTGTTTTTCCAATAGTTAAATGATTATATTATTTTATTATTATTTTATATGAAAAAGGATCACAATTGCAAGATAGATATCCACAGAACAATAAGATACATCCTCATGGAAACCCTCAAGGGGGAGAAAACCTTGCAAAATTTCCTCAGTACAGATTCCTCCAACATGTACAATGTCATACAATGTTCTTTCACAAAATAAAGACCAAAGAGACCAAGACACGAACTAAGAATATCCTCCTATATAAGTGTGTACTACTCTCTTGTACTTATATTCAATGAGTGATCAAAATTACTCAATATAAACTCTACCTGTAAGACACAAATTATCAATAAAACCTTTTAGATTTACACTTAGGAATAACCAATATAAATGCACTTAGGAATAATTTCTGAAATTACATAAAATATCAACACTCCCTCTTAATGAGGAAGGCATTATGTCCGACACAGACTCTATCTCCATCCAAATGAGCACATGACCATTGAATTTCAGACACATAAATATATACATCACATGAAATCCACAGTGACTTCACAACATGCATCCAGGGCTGGTGGGTAGATCTCCAGTAGCTACACCATGTCATCATGAGACTATCCAGTTTCCCGCAGAAAACTCAGATATCTTATGCATGACATCCAATACCCTGTGATAACATCTATACCTCGTCTCTTCATCATGCATTCAAGGCAGGTGGTTAACTCTCCAATAGCTACAACATGTCATCATGGCATCCACTACCCTGCGATAACATTTGAATCCATCACTCCCTATGTAGAGGGAATACGTCGAGATTCTCTCTGAAGTACTCAAAACACGTCCTTGACAATGGCTTTGTCAGCATATCGGTAGCCACATATTGGAACCTCACTGCTCCCTTTTGTATTATATCCATGATATAGTGATACCTATTTTTGATATGCTTTGACCTATCATGAAACATTGGTTTCCGTGACAAGTTTACACAACTCTGGTTGTCGCACAAGATATAGGTTGCTTCCATCACAATATCGAATAATCCAGTCAACAATTTCCAAATCCACATTGCTTTGTGACTTTCTGCACATGCTTACACATACTCTTCCTCAGCCGTAGTGATTTATACACATGGTTTCTTCTTATTGATCCATGAAATAATACTGGATCCAAAAGTGAAACATCATCCTAATGTACTTTTCTGTTTTGCAACACTACCGTCCGAATCTGAATCCAAATATCCAAGTAGATTGATCTCATTGTGTGCAACATACTTGAGATCATAATCCATTGTACCTTTAAGGAACCTCATCACATGTTTTACCGTAATCAAGTGAACATGTGTGGGTTCAACCATGTACAGAATCCGGATATTCACAACAAAACATATATTTGGTTGTGTATTTTTCAAATACATAAATGATTCAATCATCTTCCTATATAATGTATCATCTATAATTTATGAAGTCATATCATCCAACAAATTCATATTTGATTCCATTGGTGTATCCATCAGTTTACAGTCCAACATCCCTAACCTCTTCAATATATCCACAACATATTTTCCCTGATTTAGGAAGATCTCATTCTTCCTCTGCCATAACTCTAGACCCAAAAGGTAGTTCATCAAACTTAGGTCTTTCATTTCAAACTCTGGAGTGAGTTTTCTCTTACACTCAGTGATGAGATTCTCCACTCCTATCAAAAATAGGTCATCCACATATAGTAGTAATATCATTGGTCCATCATCCTCAACATTGAAATAAAGGTTAGGATCTACACTGCTCTTGGTAAATCCCAATCTCATCAAAAAACCATCAATCTGATCATACCATATTCTTAGTTTCTTATCCAATCCATATAATTCCTTTTGTAACTTGCACACATGTGTCTCCCTGTCACATGTCTCGAATCCTTGTGGTTGTTCTACATAAACCTCTTCCTCTATTACCCCATTCAAAAATGTCATCTTCCGATCCATCCAATGAACCTTCCATTTCATCATAGTAGATGTTTAAATAACACTTCTTATTGATGTATATCTTTCCACATGAGAAAAATTCTCCTCATATTCAATTCCCTCCTTCTGATAAAATCCTCATGATACAAATCTAGCACTGTATTTCTCAATGATTCCATCTACAACATGATTCATCTTGAATATCCACTTGGAGCTCACAACTGATTTTTTGTTAGGTCTGGAAACCACATCCCAAATGTCATTCTTCACTATTCATTGGTATTCCTCAACCATGACATCCTTCCATTATTTCTTTCATGCAGCTTCTTCATAGCTACTAGTCTCTACATCAATGATATCACACAAAAATTCTAGATAGTAGGGATACGGTTTTGGTTTCTTGAATTTCATAGATGATCCATCTTGGGAACCATATCTCTTTGCATCTATGATGGCCTCTTATTCCAAAGATGGTCTTCTCTTTTGTGTAGGCTTCTCCATAGGCTTCTGTGGTTTGGCCATACCTCGATCCTCAGGAATGGATTCCTCTGCTTCCAGTTCTCTGGTCTTTGACTTGTGAAAAGATAAATCCTCATCAAAGGTGAAACCCATGCTAATCTCTATCTTCCAGTGACCATGAATGTATACTATGTAGGCCTTCGATGTGTCACTGTACCCAAAAAATGTTCCTTTCTTTCCATATGGGTCCAAACTTGTTCTTTTATCCTCTGGTGTCTTGTTTTCAATAACTCAATAGGGACTTCTATTTTGTACATACACAACGGTCATTGCAACTTCATCCCATAGATACATAGGTAAACCTTGATCATGGATCATGGCCTTCACTGCTTCCATAACCGTTATATTCTTTCTCTCCATCACTCCATTTTTTAGTGGATTATATGGAGTAGAGAGCTCCCTCTTATTCCTAACTTCTTTGCATAAATCTAAGAATTCATCTGAGGTGAATTATCCTCCATTTTCTGATCTCAACGTATTTATTTTCCTTTCTATTAGGTTTTCTACTCGTTCCTTTAATTCCTTAAACTTACCAAATACTTCACCTTTTGACTTCAAGAAGTAAATCCAAGTTTTGCATGAGTAATCATCAATAAAAGATGCATAATATATGTACCCAATGAGAGATCGTGATGACATCGGTCCACCTACGTCCAAGTGTACAATATCCAAGGCTCCCTTAGCTCTTCTATCACTTCTTGGAAAGGGGTTATTCACATTCCTGCCTTGTGAAAAACCTTTGCACACACCATCTACATTCACCTGAACCTCTAGTAGTATTTTTACCATCTTTCTCATGATTGGTTAAACTCTGTAGTGTAGGTGGGAAAATATCCTATTCCATATCTCACTTGAATTCATAGTGTCATGAATCAATGTTGAATCTGAGCATCCCTTTAATTTATACAGTCCTCCTTCTCGGACACCAATAACCATTGCATCATCAAACATCTTTCCTTTTTTCCACATGAGAACTTCTCCATCTACAAATGCAACCCTGAAACCCTTCTCATACAAAGTTGAAATCGAGAGAAGGTTCTTCTTCAAACTTGGTACATAAAGCACATCCTTCATCCTCATTGTTTTCCTAGAATCTAGTTTGTAGGAGGCCTCTCCTAACCCTTTGATTGGATACTAATAATAATCACCCAAGTTCAGATTATGAGGTGATTCTTTATGAATTAAGTTTGAAAGAGAGCCTTTATACCCTATCATGTCCTTAGAAGCACCGCTATCCACCAATCAAGTATCATTTCTAGGGGTGACTTCCTGTGAGAGCTGATATTAGGACATAGTCATCATCACTTGAATCATCTTCTCTTTCTATTTTCTTTGGATGCTCATCATATTTAGTGGCATGAGCATGATGCCTCTTTCGTTTTTCCTTTTCTTTTAGTTTAATAATAAAGGGACACAAGTTTACAACGTGTCCCAATTTTTCGCAACAGAAACACGCCACATTTGAATAGTCTCTTCGATTCTTATTCGACTTTTGATATTTCTTTTTGGATGAGGGTTCCTTATTACTCATTCCTTTCCTTGCATGAGTAGATAAATCTAGATCATCATCCCTCAATTTCTCTTCTTTTGCTACTAACATTTCTTCCTCTTAATTGCAATCTTCCCATAATCCGCTAAACTTGATTAACTTCCTCCTTGAGCATATTCCTTGAATGAATGAGTCCCATGACCTTGGGAGACCATTCAAGGTGGTCATCACCATTTCTACTTCGTCAATAGTGTCTCCAATTGCTTCAACTTGTTCCTTGATCTGGTTCACTCTTGAGAAGTAAGAGTGGATGGACTCTGAATATTGAAGCTTCACATTCTTCATCTGGGTTTTCAATGTCATCCTTTTGTTGATGTTTTTTTCCTTATAATAGTCGAGTCAATGTATCCATCATATTCTTTAGATATTTTAACAGAGAAACATGATGGATCAAATGATCCTTGATTGAGTCTACAATAATCAAATTATTCCTAAGTGTAATTATATTGGTTATTCTTAAGTGTAATTGTGAAAGGGTTTGTTGATAATTAGTGTCTTTTAGGTAGAGGTTATATCGAGTCATTTTGATCACTCTTTGAATATAAGTACAAGAGAGTAGTACACAATTATATAGGAGGCTATTATTGGTTCGTGTCTCTGTCTCCTTGGTCTTGATTTCATGAAAGAGCATTGTATGACATTGTACATGTCGGAGGAATCTAGATTGAGGAGAGTTTGCATGGTTTTCTCCCCCTTGAGGGTTTCGTTGAGGGTATATATTATTGTTCTATGGATATCTATCTTTCATTTGTGATCCTTTTTCATATTAAATAATAATAATAAAATAATATAATATTTTAACTGTTGGAAAAACAAAAAGAAATCAACATGGTATCAGAGCAGGCCTGGAAAGAATATTTTATACATATTTTTGGAAATGTTTTGGAAAACTAAATCCATCTTCCCAGGTAGGATGACTACTAGTGCCAAAATTAACGAGAATATGGAAGTAGCATGAAACTTTAGAGAATGGAAGTACATAGTAGGCCTCCTTCTTGAAGAACATGATTTAGAAACATTTGTTGAGGAGGAAGTTCTAAAACCATAGGAAGAGGAGGCCAAGGAAAAGAATAAATAAGAACCAGGCCATGGATTTTCCTTGGCCTCATCTTCCTATGGTTCTAGAACTTCCTCCTCAAGAAATGTTTCTAAATCATGTTCTTCCAAAAGGAGGCCTACTATGTACTTCCATTCTCTAAAGTTTCCTGCTCCTTCCATATTCTCGTTAATTTTGGTGCTGGTAGTTATCCTACCTAGGAAGATGGAGTTATTTTTCGAAACATTTCCAAAAATATGTATAAAATCTTCTTTTTCAGGCCTTCTCTGATACCATGTTGATTTCTTTTTGTTTTTCCAATAGTGAAAGTATTATAGTATTTTATTATTATTTAATATGAAAAATGATCACAACTGAAAGATAGATATCCATAGAACAATAAGATATATCCTCAGGGAAACCCTTAAGGGGGAGAAAACCCTGCAAACTCTCCTTAGTCTAGATTCCTCCAACATGTACAATTTCATACAACGCTCTTTCATGAAATCAAGACCAGGGAGACCGAGACACGAACCAATAATAGCCTCCTATATAATTGTGTACTAATATCTTGTACTTATATTCAAAGAGTGATCAAAATGACTCGATATAACCTCTACCTAAAACACATTAATTATCAACAAACCCATTCACAATTACACTTAGGAATAAACAATATAATTACACTTAGGAATAATTTCCAAAATTACATAAAATATCAATAGGAAGGGAGGCTATTGTGGGGATGATAGACATTCTTTATACATCAAAATAGATTATATATATCATTCTAACACATCAGTATATCCAGATCTACCATTATGTAATCAATTGTAATCATTAAGATTCATTATGTAGTAATTATTCTATCACATTACTATGCGTTGCATTTTACTTCTAACATAATGATTCATCCATAACCAAACAATATCAAGAAATAAGATAGCCATTCCACACAGAGACAGAAACTTATCGTGGTTAACCCCCCCCAAGCCACGTCCACAAATATATGGTTGTCTTCTCTCTTTTATTATTCTTCATCAAGTTTATAGCATTGTGTGCATTATAGTTGAGGCTGATAATATTGCACTAAGATCCATAGCTTGTGACCTTACCCTCTATTAAAATGAATATCTCTATATTTTTGCTCATATTCTCTATCTCATATCTCAGTATTACTTGCTCTCTATGTAAATATTCATTATCTCCCTCTGTTGTCCCACACAATATATTTATATTACAAAAAAGAGGGTTAATTACCCATTACAAAAATGACCAAAACACTAACCCACTAACTCTAAGTTGATTAGGTTTGTCGACATTATTGCTGGTTATGGGTCTTGATTATCTTCCTGATTCATAGGTCTTTATTTCCATCCTTGATTGTAACCCATGAAGACTTTACACCCTGGAAGAATGTACACCCCTCCACGTGGGGAAGTGTCAGGGGGGCTTTCCCCCACTACAGGGTCCGAGGAGGGCTATCATCCCGACTAGTGGGTTTGGGGGAAACATGCCCCCGAAGAAAAAATTTCCTTGTAAATGTACATTGTAATTTCATTGTAAATTTGGATAGTTCATTATAAGGTCACAGATCTAACGATAGAATTTATGTTAGGATTTTTTTCCCTAGAAGGAAACCCTCTTTTATGAGGGAAATGTATTATGGATATGTATTATTATGAATATTGTATTCTGATTGAGGATACTGTGAGAGAAACAAGAGTAAGTTACAACAGGTGTGTTTTAGGTTGTATCCATTCATTTGTTGAATAATAATAAAGGGAGGACATGGAAATTTCTCTGGTGGACATAGCCCACACTGGGTGAACGACGTATATATGTGTCTCTATTGTATATTATGTGTTTTATTTACAATTGTTTTTTACTATTATTGCTATGAGATCATGTTTTTCTAACAATGGGTATCAGAGCGAAAGGTAACTCACAGGAAAAGAGGGTTCCTGGTTCGAGTGGGAGAAATGGCGGAAGATGTAAATTTTAGGGTCGAGAAATTTAACAGCCAAAAATACAAGTTATGGAAGATGTAGATGGAACATGTAGATGGAATATGTAGATGGAACATTATTTATATCAGAAGGATATATTCCAACCATTTGGTGGAATAGAAAAGAAGTCGACGGCCATGAAGGATGAAGAATGGGAGGTTCTTGATAGAAAGACAATAGGAATGATACGATTGAGCATAGTAGCGTCGATGGCTTTCAATATTTTGTAATAAAATAAAACGAAGAAGTTGATGGACACATTGGATAAACTGTATGAAAAACCCTCAGCGTCCAATAAGGTATTTTTGATGAAGAGATTATTTAATATGAATATGTCATAATGTGGGTTTGTTGCATATCATTTAAATGAATTTAATGTGGTTACTAATCAGCTAAGTTTTGTAAAAGTAGACTTTGATGATTAGGTTAGGGTTCTTATAATCTTGTGCTCATTGCCAGAAAGTTGGAATGGATTGGTCATGGTTATAAGTAACTCTATATCTGGTTCAAACAATATAAAATTTGATGATGTTGTTGGTGTTATCCTAAGCGAGGAAATGCAACAGAAAATCATAGGTGAGACATCAGGTAATGCGCTAAACATGGAGAATAGGGGAATAAAAAAAAAAAGAGGAAAGGAATATAGGAAAGAAATATTCCTTTTTGATAATTTTCGGTTATGAAGCATTTTTCTATATTGATAAAGAAAATAGAAAAAAGATTGAGGAAAAATCTACGAAGTATACATTTATTGGATACAATGTTAATAATTTTGGCTATCGCTTATGGGATTATGAAAATCACAAAACCATTAGGAGTAGATATCTCATATTCAATGCGAATGTCATGTACAAATATTAGTTGTAGGGAAAGAAACATGAAGAAGAAAAACCATAATACACAGTGATTAATGAGATCACTGGAAAATAAATTTGAAAGGTACCAGAAAATCAAAATGTACAACAATAAAAGCAACATGTACCTCAATTTCCTGCAAGTATTGTTAGAATATCTACCAGTTTAAGTAGACCCCCTGAACAATACTCTCCTTCATTTTAGTATTTATTGTTGAATGATTTTAGTGAACCAAAATGTTATGAAGAGGCCATGTAGATAGACAGTAAAAAAAAGTGGGAGCAAGGAATGAAAGAGGAAATGGATTACCTGGTAAATAACCAGACTTGGGATTTGGTTTAGTTTCCTGCAGGAAAAAGAGCATTGTAGACTAAATGGGTTTACAAGTTGAAGGAAGAATATGGAGACAAAAGTAGATACAAGGATAGACTTGTTGTAAATGGGTTTTTACAAAAGAAATTTATATATTTTGATGAAATATTTTCTCCTATTGTTAAAATGACTTCAATTATGACTATTTTAAGTCTTGTGG
>JZKD02S0966694.1:205334-216203 GCA_000966675.3 Picea glauca
AACATTACTAATCTAAATTACAACTAATGGCCTAAGCCGACATAAATAAAATAGCATTACTAATCTAATATGCCCCAATTAAGGGGTAATGAGCCAATATTAGGGCTTAACAAAACAACTCAGAACTACTTGAACTTAGCCACTTCCAATACTCTCTTCACCCCTTTCTACATTACATTCTTACTTATTTATACTTTTACAATAAGGCCTAATCATGGGTAAACCCATGGGCCGACATCCCATAAACCATTACAAAAACCCTAAGGAACCCCTTGTTGGGTCCACATAGCCCGCAAAATAAGTGAGATCAGTGATCTCAGCTCCGCCTGGGCACTCCATCTTTAACCAGCCTATCGAAGTCCAAAAGTGGTCCAAACCTGACCAAGGTTTCCTCAAAACTTGGTCGAGGGCCAACATGCCCCCAACACTCACTTGTGACTCATCCTGAGTCACTCAAGTCTGGTCAATGTTGCTTTGAACGCCTCGAGCTTCACTCGAGCTTCCTCGACTTGCTGCCTCACCTGAGCCTCTTGATCAGCGAGCTCTTGGACAATTTTCTTTGTAACAGGCCCTTCCAGGCGATGTTCTGTTGTCGCAACTGCATGGTCCAATTGTGAGCATTGTCCTTAAATTTATTCAAACACCTTGCAGGCTTCATCATGCACAGGTTGTATTTTCTGCGTGATTTCTATTACCCTAACCTGGATGGCAGTAATCTATTGTTGTACCATTTTATTTTCCTGGGACCTCTTCATTCTTTCAACTGCAGTGAGAAGCTTCATCTGCTCCTGCACGGAGAAGACCTATTGTTGCACCTCTTGTAACTGTGCTTCCAGTTTCATTATCTCTTGATATTCTGTGAGGCATTAATATGTCTACGGGCTTCTATCACTTAGTTATTTTCATTTTGAGGCAAGGGCTTTAATCCTCACTACTGTGTTCTTAACAGCTTCCTCCCTCTGATCACACACTTCATGCGGGGTTCTCGGGACTACTTGGATCTCCAACTCCGTTATACTCGCTTGAAGCTACTGGTTGGCCTCAGCAAGCTTCAACACTTGAAATTCGACTGAATCATGTTCCTCCTTTTCCAAGCCTGGCATAGAGAGAGGTTCTTTAGTCACCGCTTCTTTGACCGTAGTATTCTCTGGGAGAAACTGGTCCTTTTCTCTTTTTAGTTTCGCTTTCTCCTCCTATAGCATCACTCAAAACTCTTCTTTCTCATTTTCATAGATGGTTACACAGTATCGTGCTACTCGTAATTGTTCTAAGACTTCCTCTTTATCTTGTTTCAAGGCTTCTGTGGCCTTCTCCTTTTCTTCTTGGAATTTATGAAGTCTATCCTTTGTCGCATCTGCAAGTCTTCTTAATTGGGCTGGTTCATCCCCTAATTCTACAACCTATGATGAAGAAGGCACAGTAGGTGCTGCCCTTATCAATTAAATAACGTATTGTATTTCCTTCAGTTCCTTCTAGACCCTTTCATATAGCTCCTCTTGCTTCGCTCTGTATCTCTACAATATTTTCTAGGAAGCATCCTCCATGGCTCCATCGAACAAGCTTATTTCATCCTCAGTGAGCATGGTCTCTACCTACATCTTGCTAGCACACGTCTTCTTTCTTTCTAAAGGTTTTTGTGGAGAAACCTTCCTCTTCTGCAGTGTTACTGTTTCAGTAGGGGGATCTTTTGGTGGTGTAGCTTTGCCTTCTCCTTGATTTTCTCCTTCATCCCCTCCTCCTTTTCCATTTTCTTCATCTCTTCCTCCTAGCGAGCCAGATACATTTTCTTCATAAGCATTATACTCCTCATCAATCTCTATATTTCGTACTTCCTCCTTTTTATTCTTCTTCATTTTCCCATTGGATTGTCCGACATTCTCGACCCGAGTGACTAGGGGGCTTCCTATGATGTCAGTGTCAGAGAGTTCTGCATCAACAACAGGTACAAGGAACTCCTCCGGCCACTCCTTCATGATTTGTTGCATTTCTTTGTCTATCAGCTTTTAATATGACTGTAACTCTTCCTTTATATCTTCTTTGTGCACAATGATATAGATAAAATGCCGATCTGCATGGAACTTGGCTATTGGTCTATACTAGTGCAAGGTTCTCGATGTCATGCATGGAAATGATTCAATGGAAACCTTCATTTGTTGATAATACGCATGGAAAACAACATTTGACTACCATTTCTTCGACATGTCATTGGTGTACCACAAGGTAGAAAACCTAGTGGCCAACAACTCTGATGGTTCAATCTTTGGAAAGGTGGCTCCTTCATGCATTTTCCAAGTGACAAATGCAATCAACATGATCAACCAACTAAAGTGGAATTTGTATCCTTGATCCCAAGCTTCACGACAGTCCTTCTCGAGTTCATTAACGAGGTAACACCCCCAATTCATCTGTATGCCATCCACACATTTTCCTGCGAGGTCCACCATGAACTTGGTGACCTGTATGGGGTGGTTCTTTCTTACGATCTTGCTAGCTATGGGTTGGAAAGAGAGGCACACTGCGCCATCTTGAATAGAGGCTACCTTGTATCCTCACTTTCCATTTTCGACTTCGCCGTAAGCCTCCTTGATGCACTGTTCCAAGGAGAGGTCCGAGGCCTTCCCTGGATAAACCTATTGAGGGTGAGGCTCCTTCATGCGTAATCCTGTAATCAAGTTGATTATTTTTAGATCCACAATAATCCTTCGGTCGAGCCACATGTATCCGCCATGGTAGCATGAAAAGAGGAGTTTAATGCAAGTGTTAACCTCTTGGTGATGGCCAAAATGGGGAATCTTCATCACATTTAGCACAGTGGACTATGTGAGCTCCTTAATCCATGGGTGGGAGACCAGGTGAGGCTTCTTCCCAGTTGTCTTTGTCAGGTATCGGTGGGGTGCGAGCATAGCATAGTTCTTTATGTCGTTATTCTTCAGTAGTGGGATCTGTCGTAACCGACTCCCAACTACATGTATTCCTTTCAGGATGTATGCGATGATCAGGGTGTACTCATATTCGTGTGGGATGCTTTCGTGGTTAACCGCGCCAGCCAAAGGTGGAATATAGTCTTGTAAGATCAATGGGATTTGCTTCACATTATCCAGATCGCCGCGATGCTTACTTCGTTGCTTAGTCACTGGGTTAACAAGGCTAGAACATCTTCCAGTCGAAGGGGAAGCCTACAGTCCCCTAGTCGACGATGCATGTACTCCTTCAGATAATGGTTTATCATCCATCAGCTTGTTGAAGATCTCCTCAAAAAATATTTCTAGTTCTGTAGGTTCGCCCGACATTCTCACTGTTAAACAGACATGTCAGGGTAGGAAAACGGATAAGTAGACAAACAGACAAGGACGTCTAGTTTCTAGTAACACATATCGACACACAATCAATTCTCTGTTGGCTCAGTTAATCACAGGTGGTAAAAATTGGTCCCAATACAGTGTCTGACGGGTTAAATAAGTGGGGCCTCATGATGAATTTTTCCAATGGGTAGGAATGCTTCCATCAATGTGAATTTGTCCATTATGGCATGGTCCATCCTCCCATAAATGTGTTTCCTAGTCATTTCAAAGCGTCTTTCCAATGGTTAAGGCACCTCCAACGATCATATATATTAGCCAAGGCGAAGTCCCATTCTATGTGGTCCTGCTATTCTATAGCTTCTTCCCCTGCTTTCCTTCTAATTTGATCCTTCTCAATCCAAGTCTTTCCTAACAAAAGTGGGAAGGGGGTGTTGTTCTCAACAAACTTAATGACTTCAAATTCATCTTCAGTCGATGTTCCATGAATGATAACATGTACATTAGTAACTTTTCTACATATTGTATTCATCTTTCCCTTAAACAAGTCTATCCTTCCCAATCAAGGTACCATAGTAGGCTTTCCCAAAATTTCCCAAGTATCTTCTATCATAATATTCACTTGTGTTTCCTGATCCAAGACACATTCTATGTCAAAGTCTTCTATTCTTGTACTTATGCACTGTTTTACTTTCAAGATCTCTGGTAAACTAACATCTTTGTGATTATTCATTGTTTCTTTCAATTGTGATAACATAGTCTGAGATTTTTCTGATTCTTTCYCTTTATGATTCCCTAACATGATCTTAGTCGCTTGACTTTMTTTTTMTTGTCTCATGTTCATCCTTTCAACTTTAGCAATYATCCTTGGACAATMTTCAACCTCATGACCAACAATTTTAAAACAATGACAAATAGGACCTGTACCAGGGAATTCCTTAGCAAGTTGTCCTGGTCTTCTGTAGTTATAACATAGTGTCCATCCTCTTTTTCTTTTATATCTTCCCCAACCACTTCTGTATTGTGCACTAGGATCACATTGTTGGACCTGCAATATGCAAAAAAAAAAATCTAGGTTCCTGCATCCACTTATTAGTCCAAAAATTCCTTCTATGCATAGGAATAACATATCTTTCTTCATTTCTATTAGCTTTACTTAGATCAACTCTTTCTTCCAACTGTTCCCTAGCTTTCAGGCTAGGAAATAATCTATTAAACATAGTTAAATTCATGCTTTCGAAACAAAATTTTCACTTATCTTACTCTTATAATATCCCACCTTTACCTCTTTTAATATCTTACATCTTTTCTTCATATTGGGTTTCTTTCTTAGAAAAGAGATTTGAAATTCAAGTAGAGTACTATGCACTATAGAAACATATCTACAGAAAGAGCTTCTCTTAAGTTCCCATCAATCACAGTTTCAATCCTGACAAAAGAACCATTTTTTGGCACAGGGGCAGACCCAGGGTTAAACTCTAACAATGCACCAACAAAAATCTAACTACCAACCTTTTCGGAAACACCTGCAAAGAAGGAGAAGTCTCACCTGAGGTAGAAGCAGGGGGGACTATAGGACTTACGCATCTGTAACCAATCTGGGACACAGATCTGTGATAGTAACACTTCATAGAGTATTCTAGAAACACTTATAAGGTGGAATGCATTAATTCATTATATTTATTAACATTGCAGAACAAACCCTAAGATAGATTGACGTACTAACAATAGATATTAAGTACTTCGATTGTTTAGCACATAGCACTCAGTCAGATATAACATTCATTCATTCTTAACACAACTAAGCACTAAACATCAACAGATATATCTAATATACATAATAAGCAGAGTACTGAGCAGATTCATAACATAACCAACAAAGCACAAACAAAACCAAAGACATAGGATATACATGGTTCACCCCATTGTGGGTCTACATCCACCAACTACTTCATCTTCTTTATTATTCTTCAATCTCTTACATTCATCCACTCCTATCAACTAAGCCACAGAGCCAAGATTTGCACCAAATAGGAGATATGCGAATTGTGCACCAAATCCTCCTTCCCGAAAATAGGTCAAGGCACAGAGCCAACTTCTCTATTGAGAACAAAGCCAACTTCTCTATTGAGAACATATCCTTACATACGCTTTCTGTTGCACAAAGAAACTCAGACCTACTTGCACTTATCCACTTCCACTACTCTCTTCACCCCTTTCTACATTACATTCTTACTTATTTATACTTTTACAATAAGGCCTAATCATGGGTAAACCCATGGGTTGACATCCCATAAACCATTACAAAAACCCTAAGGAACCCCTTGTTGGGTCCACATAACCCGTAAAATAAGTGAGATCCATGATCTCAGCTCCACTTGGGCACTCCATCTTCGACCAGCCTTTCGAAGTCCAAAAGTGGTCCAAACCTAGCCAAGCTTTCCTCAAAACTTGGTCGAGGGCCAACAATTGCCAATAATGGTGACACGCTAGGTGAGGCAATTATCTCTGCATCATCAGAACTTCATATCAGGGAACAAATAACTCAGATAGTTATTAGAAAAAATTAAAAGGCAGATCAATCTTTTTGACATCAACTCAAAAAATTAACACAGTCATACCATTGAATAAAGTTCTATCCAAAACTTGTAATCCGACATCTCCTTTTGATCAAAGGGGTAACGATATTTATACAAGTAACTCCAATACCATTGATAGGGCCACTGCATCTAGCATGCATTTATAGCCTCGACAGGGATGTCATTTAATCCCTCTCTAATACTTCGATCCCATCCAAAAGGAATCTATTTATGATAAAAGTATATTGACATCTGATCAATTTAATAACATACCCGAGGATCTTCAAACCCGACATTTCTTCATTCCCAGCAGCCTTGCTCACTACCCCGACGAAGTTGTCTTGGTATCATGTGTGCATTTACCTGCTACCAGTAGACTTGTTCAGTATCCTAACCGATTTACACACATTTCCCACACATTAGAATGCTTACAACTCTCTAAATTTTTTATAAAATTTTTAGAAACTTTATGATAACAAGAGAGCAGGGTGATACTGAATATTTCCTACCCAGACAATGATAGGATTGATCCTTTTAGAATTTGTTTTTTTTTTCGTTCTTTGAAAACCGATAAATTTCAACATAATTTAGACATTTAGATTTCAGTCAAGAAATCATCTCAGGAATGGGGGAGCGCTATGAGTTGATCTCATTAGAACTGGGATGTCATCATAAGTTTTTAAAGATAATTGTATTTCCCTCAGACTTCACAAAAACCAGAAACAATGATTGGAAAAAGACTTACTGTGACTGATCTGAGTTTATAACATAATGTGCAAGTGCATTGAATTGTAATCAACTGCTATTAATCATAAAAAAAAAAAAAAAAAAAAAAAATCAAGTAAACACAAAAGCAAACAAAATAAAAAAAAATTGAAAAAAAAAAAAAACGCAAGCTAAAAATATTTACAAGTGGGGAAATATGATTTTATCAGGTGAAGTATTTCTTGAGAGACTGGCCATTCACTAGAAAAGTGTATGGATATCCCTCTAAGGTGTGCAACCAAAAAGAAATAGGACCCAATTTCTCAGAAATGACAAAAGGCCCCAACCACAAGTTTTGAAACTTGGTATGTTCTCCTTTATTCTTGTGCACTTTGTCCCATTTGAGGACCAAATCCCCTACATTAAAATTCCTTTCTAAGGATGAACTTGTATCGAACCAAGTCTTTACAATTTGTTGATTCTGATCCAATTTCTATTTTTTTTGTGTCCTTACTTCTTCCAATTTTAATAAAGCGTTTCTCTAATTTTCTAAGGGAGGACATTCATGTTCTTGCACTTTCTGCGACAATTGCAAAGAAGGGAGAAATACATGTGGAGGAAGGATGGATTCTCTTCCATAAACGAGGAAGAAAGGAGAATTACCAATTTAATATTTTTGAGTGACACTATCAGCCCAAAGTGCCTTGTACAATGCAGTGTGCCAATTTTTGTCGTTTTCTGACACTATTCCCTTTATTATCTTGATCAGATTTTTATTCGTTGATTTAGACAAACTGTTCCCTTGAGGGTAATAGCTAGAATATTATTTTAGTTTACTCCCATTTTATAGAGCAAAGACATTTGTATCCAAGGAATAAAAATAAGAAGATAGAAAACCAAACATTCAGGATTTCTGAAACGAGCGATAATATGAGAGTTTAGAAACGAAACTACCTGATTCGTGTTGACTACCTTTAATAGTAAGGCTTCAGAACATCTTGTAAAATAATCTATTATTGTGAGAATGAATTTGTGTTGCTATGAGGAAGGGGGATTAATCGGTCCTATAATATCTAGGCCCCACTACTGAAAAGGTGTGTCTACTGTGACAAGTTGTAAAGGAAAAACAAGTTTTTTTACCCGTCCTACAACCTTTTGACAGACTGCACATTTGTGGAAAAAAGTGTGAGAATCCTTAAACAAGTAGGCCAATAGTATTCATCCCTAAGTACTTTGTGGGAAGTGGTATCTCCACCAAAATGACCCCCGACATCGTCGGAATTAAGTTAAACCAACACCCTTTCGGATTCCTCTTTTTGTAAGCAACACATAAAAACACTATTGAAATTATTTCGAAATAATATATCATTAATTAATTGTGAAGATGCAGATTTAAGCCTTAGTTCTCTTGTGTTTCTCGGATCAAGGTTATGAGGAGCAGTTCCATGCAGAAAATAAAATATGATATTATCATACCATGATTTAGGCACAATTTGTGTACAACAGATTTGTATTTCGTTATGCTGATTTGCAGCCGATGTATTTATTTGATTTTCTGATTTTTCAACTGAATCAACTACCAATTTACAAAGGCCTTGACCTCTAACAATTTGTGCAAGTACTATTTATAGATCATACTCCTAAAGTTATTTCATCCAATTTTCCCTTTTCTCTCCTAGTTTTTTATGCACTAACAACTTTCTTACAACAGGTTAAGGAACAATGATTTTTGCACTGGATTTTAAAAGGTAAGACCTGAAATGTTTAATTGCTTTGAAAACAATGTATTCATGTTGATCTATCAAAGGGTAATTTAGTTCTTCTCCTTTAAAGGAGGAGATCATAAATGAAATAGGTATCTCGTTGTTTTCAACATTTTTCTGTGTGAGCACAACAACATAAGATCTGTCAGATGTGAAGGTATACAATGTGAAATCCTGGGAAAAATCGGGACTCATCAAGGAAGGTGCTTCGATTATAGCTTTCCTAATGGAATTAAAATATTTATTCTGTTGTGCTCCCCACTTGTACAAAAAATCCTTTTTTATCATATTTTGTAGAGGTCTAACCATCTTAGAAAAACTTGGAACAAATCGTCTGACAAATTTAATTTTATCCAAAAATGATTGCATGGCCTTTTTGGAAAAAGGTGGGGGAAAGTCGGCAATGGCTTGAGTTCTTTCGGGATCAATTATAATTCCATCTTTAGAGACTATAAACCTAGGAAATTTCCCTTGTTCTACTACAAATATTGATTTATTAGGATTGAGTGAAATTTCGAATTTGCGACATCGTTCTAACACAACCCTAAGATGAGATAGATGATATTTCTTCTTCTTGGAAAATATAGTAACATCATCTAGGTAGACCACAACTGACTGATTGATAAGGCCATGAAACACAATGTCCATTTCACTTTGGAAGGTGGCACTAGCATTTATCAATCCAAAAGGAATTTTTATGTAGGCGTAGGTGCCCCAATGTGTACGAAAAGTTATTTTCAACTGATCTGATGGAGACATAAGGACTTGGTTATACCCCGAGAAACCATCAAATAAATATAGTCTTTCATAACCAAATACTTGTTGCAAAATTTGTTCCATTGGAGGAACTGGGTAATTGTCTTTATCAGAGGCCTTGTTTAAGTTAGGAAAGTCGACACAAATTCAAATTTCCCCATTTTTCTTCCTTACTGGGAATAAGTTAGATACCCACTGATTATGCCAGACTAGGAAAATGACTTTGGTAGTAAGTAATTTATTTAGTTCCTTTTTTACGATGGGTTCTAATCTAGGATGCATTTTTATCAATTTTTTCTCAAAAGGTTGGGTTTGGGGCTTCATGGGAATTACATGTTGTATTATGTTTGGATCAAACATTTTTAGATCATCATACATCCAAACAAACACATCATTGGATTATTTGAATAGTTTTATAAATGCAGACGTTTCTTGCTCAGAACACCCTTTTCCCATTGATATTTTGAGGATTATCTCACATTCCTAAATTTACAGTTTCATATAGTAATGAGGAACTATTTGTTTTGCAATTGACTACCCCTCTAAAATTTTCATGCAGGTCATAAATATTTTCTAACCTAACAACATATTTCTGGATAGAGTTTACTAGCTTGAATGATAATTCTGCAGATCGAGGATCAGATATTACTGTGAAATCTCAGAGGTTTTTGTTATGGGTGCTCTCATCGATTACTGCATCTTGGAAGGTGTCTTCCATATGTAGAAAATTGATGATTTATTGATCCTCATCAAACACTCGCTAGTTTGTGATGTTTCCAGGAATCGATGGCCTAAATAACAATTCAATCAAGAATGTGTTAGGAGAAAGACCTTCAGTAGGGAACATTAGCTAATAAATCATCTTCTGAATTACTCGACCTAGGAATGGAATTTATATTGAAAGAGAGAAATTTATGTATTAAACCCCATACCAGGGTTCGGTAGTTTTTCAAATGTGGTGATAAACAATGTATTGTGTCTCTTACCTGCTTGACTATGATTTCAGAGTCACTGAATACTACCAATTTTTGCACATCGAGGTCCAACACCTTCTTTAATCCCTGTAGAAGTTATTTGTATTCTACTATATTGTTAGTACATTAAAATTCCAATCGAAAAGAAATAACTATTTTATTACCTTTGGGATCGATTAGTACACTACAAACACCTGCCCCTTCCCAGGATTTAGATCCGACGAAATATAAGGACCATATTTCTTTGTCATCCACAATGTTCAGTGTATTTCCTAGAGTTTTCATCTGAGTATAGGTTGATATTTCAGATTGTTGTTCTAGGTCAGTTGTTGTTGTTGTTGTTGTTGTTGTTGTGGAAGACGGCCTTGGAGAGCATGCTAAAAAAAAACTCTTTTCACACAAGAAAAAAATTTCGCTTCTCGATGACAACAAGGGTTAGATCTCGGTTAGCTTACCCGGAAGGTGCACCTTTTCCTATCTGTTTCTGATTTGCCGAGATCGCACAAGGCGCGGGGCAAAGAGCATACGCATATCTAAAAGAGTAGCAGCCCGGAAAAAAAAGAAAACACAAACCGAAATAATCAAAACTTTGCAAAAATTTTAAAATGCGTATTCAGATTTTATACCTCCGGATTCTGACTATAATGGCCGTATCTTGGGCAAACGGAAAACTTTTCAAGTGAAACGAAAAGTGTTCCTGAATGAAAAACATGCTCCGGACGCAATGGAACAGTCCTTTCAGCCCATAAATGTACATAAATTCCAGAAAATGGAGATGAGGCAACTCGGCTTC
>JZKD02S0966694.1:216253-238811 GCA_000966675.3 Picea glauca
TGCCTAACTACAAATGCATACTAATGCATACTAAAGAAACACACTTTTACCTAACGACATATTAGACCAAGTAGATCTTAACTAACTCCTAAGTGTCTAAATATCCTAACATCAGTGATAGAGGATATTTCAGTTATGAAATTTCCAAAAAAGGTATTCATTCCCTGTGTCTCAATTGAATTTACAGCAGTAGTAAAAGGCTCATTGGGATCGTTTAAATATGTAACGGTATACTTGAGGTAATGTTCTCTATTTATTCTGATTTTGTTAGGCTGTTCATTTTCTGACAGCCATAGATGAGACCAATCCGTAGAAAAATAGCCATGAAACTGCTCTGACCAATCTTTTCTAAAAAATAAACTACAAACTTTCGGGATGTCAACAATAATAATATCAATTACTTGGTGGACCTTTGGGTTGGATGACAACCTTATCAATACTTTTTTAAGTTCACCAATGACTTTAACATTAGTTCAATCTAACTGAATGATATTTAAATCAAAAGGTTTTACTTCAATGTTAGTTTTCTGACACACAGATAGAGGCATCACATTTGACGAGGCAACATAATCAACCACATAATTATGTACATTTCTATTGAAAATTTTGAAATTTAATAAAAAAGGAGGCAGATTTTTTTCATGAAGAGAGAATATAATTTTGTTGATTTTTTATGATTGTACCTGAAATAGTTTTATATAAGTTTCCTACAATTTTTTTTGATATGTCCCTTTTATCCTTATTTTTAGATATTTTTTGACCGGGGACATATTTATTTTTATTTGGGTCAATTTATGCTGATTTCTTACTGATATAATCATTCTTTTTATTATTTTTAGAAATACTTTGGAGCATTTTCCATAGGATAATAGGAAATTTAAGTAATTCAAAAACTGATATATTTGCCTTTAGTTTTTTAAGATCTTCCACCAAATCATATTCTAAAAATGGGGAAGCATAATTTTGTCTAGTTTCAATTTGGTTTGGTTGTTTTGAAACCACATTCCTACTTGTTTTGGGTGAATGTTTGCTTTTATTTTATTTCGAGTGTTATAAGGATGCAGAGTTTCAAAATTTTCTTGAAAGATGTTGTCCGACAAATGCCCGAAAATGGGAGGAGATGAGTCCTCCTCATTAGGTTTTTTTTCCTCACCTGTATCATCTTGATTTTTAGGGGGTGCATAAACAAAGTTATCTTGTTCTTCCAATATCGTTTGTAGAGAATATTGTTGTTGAAGGAAGATCTCCCTACGGACAGGTAGATCTCCTCAAAGAGCTAGACTCCTAACTCTAAGACATAAAGTGCTTACCATGGTCACTAACTTCCTTTTAGATCTAGGTGGACTAGTGTGTGAGGAGGAAGGAGAAAAGAAGTACCTTTTACCGGTGTTTGTCCCTGCACACTCCGAGTTGAGCTCCAATCTTTCGCTCTTCGATAAGCCCTGTAGACAAACAAAGTACGACCACTTCCTACTCTATCAAGATTAGGAAGAAATAGGTCTATCTACTAAAGAGACAAATTCATGTGAGATTGAACACGAACTAGAAAGAAACAGGCCAATCAAATTATATTAATGAGGAAAAAACATTGCTTACAACCGTAGATGGAATGCGACAGTTCTGCCAAGTCCTCCTTGTCTAACCCTTGCTCAAAAGATCCACGATCTGAATGATGATAGCTTCACTAATTTCTCCCTATGAGATCGTAGGTCTTTTGCTTCCAAATCATCTATGTTCCAGCACCACTTATAATATCATAAGTTTGGTGTGATTCTCCCTTTTCAATCCCCTTTCACCATGAGAAAGCTTGCTTATATAGCCTTGGAGAGGCTCAACAACTTGAGATATCCTTGGGGTGAGTTGAGTATCTTCCTCCTCCAGTTAGAGATCTTCCCTAAGATCATGGCTTGATTGAGGATTCGAAGCCAACTTCCTTCTAAGAATAAAATGATCCTTCCCCCATTCTTCTCAACAAATCAACTACTGCCCAAAATAGGTAGCGCTCCCTCAAAAGGGCACTCAGAGCGTTATAACGCTCCCTAGTAGTGTATAGGGGAGCGCCAGCACTCCTGAGGGTAGGAGTGCTCCTGAAAAAGGGATGAAGTGTGTTATAACGCTTCCTGATGGCTTATGGGGGGGCGCCAACATTCCTGAGATATTTATAAGGGAGCGCTCCCCTCCAAAAACTCAGTTTTTTTGGGTGCTTTCAGATGGAAAAAGGTTCATAAGTCTATTGACTCATTTCTCCTCTTCCAAAGCAAATGTTTGAGGTGTTTCAAGTGTCCTTCTCATGTCGTTATAGGGACAACATAGGCATCACGGCAGTATGCTTTCTTTCACACTTGCGACACTTGTGATCAAAATGCGACACTTGCGACACTGATAATGACGACACTTGCGACACTATCAAAGTGAGTATTTTTTATGTGTAACAGATTGCCCCCCAAAATATGCAATTAGAAGATAGGAACTGATAACTAAAATGATTTGTAGACTTTCAAACAAGGGTATAGACATAGAGAACCTGACAGAAGCTGCACACAAACATCCAACAAATATTATGACATATTTCAAACCCAAGGCAAGCATACCTATGCCTGGGTGATAAAGACTTGCAAGATATGGCCGCCATAAAATACACTGCGGATCCATAATTATATTGATAAAAAGGTATAGCCACTAAAAATACACTGTGGATCTATACTCCCATGAACTGAACTGATCGTAGCCACGAAGAATACATAGTGGATCTACGATATGACAAGACATAGCCATGACCAATACAAAGTGGATCTATGTAACAATATATGTGTCATTGTTCAAAAGAAACTCCATCGCAACCTGGGCAAAGTACATATCAAAGTGATCACTCAACCGAGGGTCTTCTTACCGATCCTGATGCAGTACGAATATAACCATGTGAATAGATGTCCCAATGTCGAACATGGCAGAAACCACTTGATTACCGGTCAATGATGTAAACCGTTAACAAGTGCGAGGGAGATCACCATTAATGTCAATGATTTCCAAGGTACTCTAGTACATTCCAATGAATGTGAATGGATGAGCTGAAGTCGAACATCCATGGAATCATCTAATCAAAGGCCAATGATGTAAACTCACTATCAGACGTGAGGAGGCCTTCCATTGAGGCATGCAGGTCCGAAAGTACTAACTGTTTTCTAAGTCTAGTTCCTGGATAATGTGTTGAAGTTGACAGGAATAGGCTCGTCAAAGGAGGGCCTTGATGTATCCCCCATCAATGATACAAAATGGACATAGAGATGTAATTGGTAGATCAAATGAACATGGACTGACATGGGTATTAAGACAAGATATTTGTGACGGATGACTCACAAGATGGACACTTCCCTTGAACACTGAGGCACGACAGCAGAAACATGACATGGACCAAAACTTGATGATGCAGTGGATGTTGTGACTTACGTCGGGTGACCTATAGGAGTGAAAGAAACTCAAAGGATTGGCTCAGTGCATAGGTTTAGTGGATTATAATGCGTGCAAAAGACAAAGTGTCATGTTCAAGGGCGACTCTAAGAATTTCTTGGTAATGTTCTCAAGAGACTACTTGGCTTGCTGCTTTCAAATTCCCCCCCATCCAGATAGACGATTACCTCTTTTTAATTTAACGAGCTCGAGGAGGGTAACACATGCTCGATATAACTCACCTTTGGTAAGTTCCTCTTCTTTTGTTTAACGAAATGGAAGAAGTAAGGGTTCGATCCCATATGGGCCTGTCGATTTTTTGTTTAGCGAGTCCAAAGACAGAAAACTTGAAGGTTTTTCATGATTATAGAGTCTGGAAAAACACTTAAAAGAGAACTCTCTCTGTTCCTTTTTTGTAAAGTAGTCTGACGAGACCGAAAAAGAGATAAACTATGGCTCAATAGACGTTTTCTTCAAATACTTAAACGAGTGTGAAGAGAACAAGGTGCTCAACAATATTTTCATCTTTAGAGAGTCTAAAAAGAACTTAAAGATGACTCCAATGTTGTCCTTTTTCATAATGTTAGACTTGTGAGGCCGAAAAAAAGATAAATTATCACTTGAAAGATGCCCTTTCAAACCGTTTAATGAGTGGGAAAGGAAGCAAGATCACTCAGCAATATTTTCATGTTTAGAGAGTCTGAAAAGAGATTAAAGGAGACTCCAGGGGTTTCCTTTTTCATGTATCCATACAGGTCCGAAAAAGAGATAAAAGTCTACCCGGATGCATTCTCATGTATTTACGAGCACGAGAAAGAACAAAGACTAAGCTCGGTATGTCCCCAGCATGAAAGCTAGTGGCTTAACTCTAGAACGATCAGCAAAGGATGGAGACATGCCCTCCAAGCTTCAATTCATTCACCGATTTTGAGGTCGTCACCAATTTCTCTAGTAGATGACAAAAAGGAGAAGGGTCGATGAAATGAAGGTTCAAGAGAGCTGAATGTTTCATTTTTTAACGAGCTTGACACAGGAAAATAACTATGCTTATAGCCTCTGTTTCATTTTTTAACGAGCTTGCTACAAAGAAGAGAAACTATGCTCTGGGTTTCGTCCGGATCATGGCTTCCAAGAGGATAATGCTCTGGAAGGGTACCATGTTAATGGATAAAACATGGTCATGGCCTCTAGGAGATCTTCACACGATGGAATATAATAACTTGGGAAGGAACACATGTCGAGGGTCACGATAGGAGCAAGGAGATCAGGCTCCAATAATCCTACCAAAGAAATCACCATGTCCACTGCCAGATCCAAATCGTCAGACATTGAAATCATGGGAGATGATGAAAAATCAACACCAGGAGGGGAGATAGATGGTATATCTGCCTAAATTTCTTCACGAGGGGGAAGAAAAGAGGATTGGTGATAGTTATTATCCCGAGGTAACTTGTCAATCCGAAACATTTCCAGAATAGATTCATCCGAAGGAAAAGTTGGGGAAATGTAGTCGATTGCAGATGACAAGGAACACAACCATGATTGCATTGAGGAACCGTCAAGTGCCGATGAGGGAGAAGCAGATGGGATAGAAACGTATGATGTTTCGGCTGGACTAAGTGGCACGGTGTCATGTAGTGCATCGAATTCCAATGGATGAGGTACAATCCAAGGGTCAGATGATTCCAAAGATTGATAAGCCGTGGTCGAAATCATATCGACGGTGGCAATATGATGTGTAGTCGGTGGAAGTGGTGTAGGGAAGGTACCCATGAGGCTAGAATCTTTAAGTAAGCCAACACCAATGCTTTCATATGTGATCTTATGGTCTCCCAAGAAATGAATATTGTTGGTAGTGGGAATGCGAGCATCAATCGTGCAGAAATCCAACTGATCAACAGTGACAATTTTTCCCTAATGAGGAAATTGGACACATCGGAAAACTGACGAGGCAATGGAAGTAATGGCATAAAACCAACTTCTTCCAAGTAACAAGTTGTAATCAAGGGGAGCATCGACCACCTCGACATCAACAGTAATGGTTTTGCCACCCAATTGGATGGGCAGGGACTGTAAAAGCCCATGGGGATGAAAACCTTGCCCATCGAAGGCACGTAACATCGTTGGGGAATTTTTGAGTGCTAGTGATTTTAAACCTCTCCAACACGCTAAAGACATGACACAAGTTGAGGCTCCCTCATCCAGAATAGTTAGATGGATTTGTTGATTGTGAACAACAACATCAACTTGGAAAGCAAGTTGGTGGGAGAGTCGAGACGCATAATTATCCAGGTTAAACATGATCTGATTGGATGAATCAGGATCAACAACACCAAGAGCGGTCGAGAGTGTTCTACATTGACTGGGGCAGTGTTGTAGAACTTCTAATGCAGACATAGCACACGGTGCTTGAGCCAAATATTCAACAATGTTGTAGTTTTGGGCAACACATGAACTAGGATTAAAGGTAGCTTTGTGGATAGTGCTCTTAGGAGGGCATAAAATAGAGTCGAACATGGGTTTTTCAATCTAGAGTGGTCCAGATAGAGGAGTAACCGATGGAAAGCTAATGGAGGATGATGATGGATCCGGTAAAGGGCCGACACCGTTAGTGTCTTTTCCTTTTTCAGGGTTACCTGGTGTGTCGTATGTCTTAGAGAGAGTGGTCAAATTGATCCCATTAAACATATAAATATGTTCTCTCGATGAGGCCTCATCATTAGGATCACTAGAACTGCCCCCAGGAGAGGGGGTTTGAGCAACCATGGATTTTTGTTGTGGAAAAGGTTGAGTAAGCACAACGGGTTGTGACTTCCCTTGGAAAATTTTGGCCACTTCATTGTGAAGCGGACAATCTCGAGTGTAGTGATCATCACCACAAATGATACACGAGAATTTCAGTCTCCGTTGTGGTTTCTTTTCGGTAGCAGGTGTTTGATTTTTGGGTTGTTCATTATTATTTTTTGATTTATTCTTTGTCTTCTTCTTACCTCCGGATTGTTGTGAAGGGAGAGATTGAACTACATTCACCTCAGAGGTCTGAGTTTGGGGGGAGGTAGAGGAGGGTGTAGTCGATTTGGAAAAAGATTGAGTTTTGACGGAACCGATAACACCATCTGCATGAGATGAGGATGGTGGCTTAGAAGGATTGGTATTAGCTCAAGCAACATTCAGAAGAAAATCATACAAAGTACTAGATTGGGAATAAACCAAGTCTAAGTACTGAGCCCGAGCAATGTCTTGTTCCTCTGTGACCGCACCACCCATAGTGACATTGCGAGAAATTGGGGGTAACAATGATTTAGTAAACCATTCTGCCAAGAGCATGTCAGGAATGACTTCCTTGATCATCCTTCGTTGTCGCCTCCACTCATGAATATGGTCAGAGATATGCACAGAGTTAGTTTGACGAAGGAAAATATCCCTGCGGATAGGTTCAGTACCCGTCTCGTAGAAAATAGGTAGTTGAAAGTACGTGAGGAAAGACATGGCAAGGAAATTGAAATCATGAAAAGAAGCACGTGGTAGTTCAATATACCATTTTGCTGCTGAACCGATAAGTATTCACTGGAAAAGATGCAAACGTATAGAATCATCCATGAGGGAGTTTGATGAACACCACAAATGGAAAGTCATCACATGGTTGTTCGGATGTTCGCCAGGATTTTCGTCAAATTTTGGAATATCAGAAGGAAGTTTAGCTGGAATGACTGGCCAAACCGGTGAATGAGAAATAGGATCATTAGTTAACCGAGACAAGTCTGGGAGATCCAGAATCGAAAGGAAAGGTAGTTGTCGGTTAATGTGTGAATGATACTGGTTTGGCATAGGAACACCAGTAGGACCATAGACTGGGTTAGGTGGATACTTGTAACTAGTAGGTCCTCCTACATACGGTTGTTGTTGGCCAGGATAAGAAGGATTCGATGGTGCATGAGAAACATTGGCATAAATTGGGGGGTTTTGAACATTATAGGCCGAGTGATTTATTTTCCCATGAGAAGGATAAATATTTTTCCCTTGAGAATGGTAAGGAGTAGATCCCGAAGGTGGATACACATGAGGCCCATGTGGAGGATAAGACTGTGGTCCCGGAGAACTCCAAGTGGTGTTTTGGATATCGCCCGAATAATATTGTCCGTAAGATGTTTTGGGAGGAGCATGATTGGATACTCCTCCTAGTGGGTTATTATACAAGTACCCCCCAACATGGGGTTGATTAAAAATTCCTCCTGAGGATGCTCCCCAGGATTGTGAAGGGTTTCCAGCAAACGGGGGTTTCCCCCCTGCCAGTGGTGGATTTACGACCGGGGTATAACTGGAAAACAGAGGTTGCGCTCCAGGAGGAGCATGAAAAGGGGACTATCCCCCAGGAGGGGTAGGCCCGCCATGGAAAGGTAGTCCTCTAGGAGGAAACGGTTCGTTGGATAGTGATTTCCCTCCAGCTAGTTGTGTTTGGCCAGCAGGGGTCTGTATTCTCGGGTGAGAAGATGTCCCAGCAGGATCGTGTGGAACATGTGGAGATTTAGAGTAAAAACTTGTAGAAACAGGGGTAGATATTGAAGTTCTTTGGGGATCAGTAGAGGTGATGAGTCCAACATTAGGATGAACTTATGTTGGTGTAGCAGTAGGTTGAACAACCTGATCGACTGGGTGATTCATGGTTTGACCGGATGGTCCCGTTTCACTAGGAGGGTTATGAGAATGAAAGGGTTGTCGAATAGATTCGAAATGTTCATAGAGATCGGGTCCTGATGAACTCCTCCATATAGAATGAGTAGGTATGGGATTGGTTGCTACTATGATGCTAGGATGAATAGGATTCCTATACTCATCACCAAAGAGTGGTTCCATGGATCCCATATATGTTTCGGTAAAGATCCTCTCCGGTAATTGTGGGATCTCTTCGTCTATGACATTCCCAACGGAGTATAAATGAACCAAAAGTGGTTTGAGAGGAGTTACCGACACAGGTGTGGTGGGATTTTCAACTGTGATCAAAGCGTCTTCTAAGTTATCTAACGGAGGGGCAATAACACTTCCAGTGTCAGATTGATTTTCTACCTCTGTATGGTAGTTGTCTTCTGGAGGGTTAGGAGGTAAGGGTTGATAGCCCTCCAGAGGGTGCCCTTGCATCCTACATGATCGACGAAGACCTTTATCGTCTACAGGATCAATTTTGGAGAATAACAAAACACACTGAAAATCTAGGGCCAACTAAGAAAAAAAATTAGCATGTGCTAACAAAATCTAGGAATCAACAAAGCAGACAAAAATTCTCTCGATGACCATACTAGTTGGTGATGAAATCCAATGTCATGTGATCAAGTCGAGAAGGGGCTGGGATATGGTGGAACAGTTACAATGGCGACCTGCTTAACGGAATTTCACCTTGGTGCAAGCTTCCATGCAGTAATTGTGGATTTACCCTCCAAGGAGCCCGAGTGAGTTTTACCAATGTCTGTTCCAGGTATAGTGAGACTTCCCTTCACCGTCACCTTATGTAAGTACCTAAAGATTATGGAAACTAAAGATACCAATTCGCAGTGAGTCCCTGGGCGGGTACAGTCGATAGTCCGATCCGAAACGTATGGGCAAGATAACAAGTCTGAAATCAACCCGAAAGGCTCCCACACATAATCGTGGGTATACCTTCCCGTGACCCGCAATATACGATCCGACCACTACAAATAGTTGAACCACAGAGGGATAATCTCCATCATTCACCCGAATGCGACCTTTTGCGTAACCCCTGTGTGAGAGGGGGATCCCAGAAAACCAATGCGACAATTGGATTTGACTCTCCCTAACTCAAGATGCGAATGTTTTTTTTTAAGTTTTGGAGAGTTGTACTCACAGCCTAATCCAAAGTGCTAACCCTAGTCTACTGTTGGTGGAAGATCCTAAAAACAAAAATGTTCTAGATAATTTTTAATTAGCGTTTGTTTTATAGTTGTTCTTTACTCAAAGGCTGCACGAAAGTGAAACTGATGGAATGATGACTCAATGCCCAAAAAGATGCATAGAATATGATAAGCAATCATTTATTTTCAATGAATGCATATTTAATGGAAAGAGAAGGAGTCGTTTTCACTTTCAAACACTAATATGAAACATCCTCAATCAATTGGTTCTCACTTGAATCCAATGCAATGTTAAAACACTTTCAAAAACGCCTTCTAATATGCAAATCAAGCACTAAAATGTATCTTTTTCGTTTATATGCGAATGATGACTAATCCAATGCAAAGAATTCTCCTACCATCTACCCTTTCAGATAAAAGAGATTCAGACAAGTATGATCAGATTTCGCACACACAATACACACCCTCTTGCTGTGATTGAAACAAGAAGCAAACAGAAAACAAAAAATAACAAAGAAAAATCAAACAATTCACACAAAAATGAGGTGTTCGAAGAACAATGACCTTCAAAAAACCAAGTGAGAAGAGTTACAGACTTCAGATGTCCTTCACCGGAGTTCTCACTCAGTCGGATAGGAGAGGGAAAAAACAGTGGATCGATTTCAAGCTCTCAATAGAAAAAACTAAAAAATAATGAAGAAGGGCATAAAATTTGAACAATGAGGTGTTTACTTCTCAGGAGGAAGCATGTCAAAGGTCAAAGGAAGAATCATTGAATCACAAAGAAGCTCAGCAAGTGAAGAAACAGGGTCTGGACCTCCAAAAAATGCAATTTTTTAAGATATTTTATGCAAAAAGGGGCTAGCGCTCTGGTGTAAGGGATACCAGGGCATTATAACACTCTGTCCAACACCTTCAGGGAGTGCTGGTGCTCTGCTAACATGGGCACAGGGGCGCTAGGTTCAAAAAACTCATAAAAATGTCCAAAAACCCAAAATTTCAGTCAAATTTTGACAGTTAAGCTGAATGTGATGGGGTAAAGAGTCAATCAGCAAGTGCAATAAGATATGAAGGGGTGAACAAGGTCAGAAAAAAATCAAATTTTAAGACAAGGTCTATTAGGAAAAAACAAAACCAAAAGTTTCGATTCGATCCCCAGTGGAGTCGTCGGTTTCTGTTGAAGGAAAATCTCCCTGCGGACAGGTAGATCTCCTCAAAGAGATAGACTCTTAACTCTAAGGCAGAAAGTGATTATCATGGTCACTGAATTCCTTTTATATCTAGGTGGACTAGTGTGTGAGGAGGAAGGAGAAAATAAGTACCTTTTACCGGTGTTTGTCCCTGCACGCTCTGAGTTGAGCTCCAATCTTCCGCTCTTCGATAAGCCCTGTAGACAAACAAATTACGACCACTTCCTACTCTATCAATATTAGTCCGAAATAGGTCTATCTACTAAAGAGACAAATTCATGTGAGATTGAACATGAATTAGAAAGAAACAGACCAAGAAAATTATATTAATGAGGACAAAACATTGCTTATAGCCGTAGATGGAATGCGACAGTTATGCCAAGTCCTCCTTGTCTAACCCTTTCTCAAAAGATCCACGATCTGAATGATGATAGCTTCACCCATTGCTCCCTATGAGATCATAGTTATTTTTCTTCCAAATCATCTCTATTCCAACACCACTTATAAGATCATAAGTTTGGTGTGATTCTCCCTTTTCAGTCCCCTTTCACCATGAGAAAGTTTTCTTATATAGCCTTGGAGAGGCTCAACAACTTGACATATCCTTCGGGTGAGCTGAGGATTTTCCTCCTCCAGTTAGAGATCTGCCCTAATATCATGGCTTGATTGAAGATTCGAAACCAACTGCCTTCTAAGAATAAAAATATCCTTCCCCCATTCTTCTCAACAAATCAATTGCTGCCCAAAATAGGTAGTGCTCCCTCAAAAAGGCACTCAGAGCGTTATAACGCTCCCTAGTAGTGTATAGCAAAGCGCCATCACTCTTGAGGGTAGGAGCGCTCCTGCAAAAGGGATGAAGAGTGTTATAACGCTCCCTGATGGCTTATGGGGGGGTGCCAACACTCCTGCGATAGTTATAAGGGAGCGCTCCCCTCCAAAAACTCAGTTTTTTGGGTGCTTTCAGATGGAAAAAGGTTCATAAGTATGTTCACTCATTTCTCCTCTTCCAAAGAAAATTTTTGAGGTGTTTCAAGTGTCCTTATGTCGTTATAGGCACAACATAGGCATCATTGCAGTATGCTTTCTTTGACACTTGCGACACTTGTGAGAAAAATGCGACACTGGTGACACTTATAATGACGACACTTCTGACACTATCAAAGTGAGTATTTTTTATGTGTAACAACTGTAATCCTTCAAAGATTAGACCTTCTGTGGTCGAGTTTGGCCGGTTTGGAGAAAAAGGTTTTCTAAAAGGTGGTATAAAATCTCCTTTAATTTTAGATGCCTCCTCAATGGATCTTTTCAAGTCTATTACCTAATTGGATAACTTCTAGAAATATTTCTGCAAACTTTCCAAGTCTAATGTCTCTTGTTGACTTTTAGTTTGAGTAGGTCTAGTGAGAATTTCTATTTTCTTTTTAGAAGATGAAGTTGTTTCATACCCACTACTTAAACTATATTTTAAGCTCAAAATGTCCTTCTCAATAAGGAATGCCTCCTCAAAGGCTTATAACAATGTGTTATTTTTGGACATTTTAACCCATATGTCTATATTGGTATGCAGGGCCTTAGTATAATATGCAATAGTCAGGTTTTCTGCAGGAATTGAGTCTACAGAGATTTTGTTTTTTAATGTTGGAAATCTCTAGTTGAAATCCTTAACATTTTATTTAGGGTTCATTTTTAGACTAGAGAGTTCCATTACCATGACTTTTGGAGATTTATGATCTTCAATTTTTTCCATAAAATAGGTTTCAAACATGTCCCAAGAGACAATGGTTTGAGGTTTTTGCGCAAAATAATAGGTTGAGGAAATCCCCTCAAACGTGTAAGGGAATAACTTGAACACAATATCCTCATGCTCGACACTCGAGAGCCTAACAACTAACATAAATTTCTTGATGTGATCCTCAGCTGATTTCTTTGAATCTAGATTGAATTTGGGCAGCCACTTTTCTGGATGTTTGGGCAATGAGTGTTGGGCTCTAGGTACTTCCAAGGCATCTGGACCGAGCCAAGGTCTGGCAGGACTATTTTTGTTTTCCATGGGAGTTGGTGGAGATGAAGGTTGAGATTGTTCAGATGAATAACTGCCCTCGTCCAAGGATTCCTCTCCTAAAGAGGGTGGAGAAGAACCAGGTGGGAATGGCGAGATACCATATCCCCCAACACCAAGGATTAGTGCTTTAGAAGGATCAGTGATATCACCGCCTAATGAATTTTCAAGCAAACGAGTGTCTTGAGGTTGTTCATGAAGATTGGTGAAATCAAGGGGTTGATTAAGTTGTCTACAAGGCTGTCTGATTTGGGACAAAGAAATTTGAGTTCTTATGATCGAATGGTGAACAATTTCTTGGACATCAATCCATTGAGGAACTAGTGTCACCGATCCGAAGGGAATATCAGGAGTGGTGTTTGAGGTAGTAGCTGGATCAATTGTAACATTATTGTCTAAGCGACTACGCATCATGATAGGAGACCAATTGTTTGGGGGACTCTTACGACCTCCTCGTGCCATCAATTCCTTTCAAGCCCTCCTTCTAGCGCCATTTTTTGATGGACATTTATGACACACCGTCAATGGAAAGGGAAGATCTGGATCGGGGTTGTCTATTTAACTCAAGCCATTTGGGATAATCTACCCTGACAAGTTTTGTGGCTCCATTAGCGAACTAAGATCCTAACAAAAATAAAAGATTTGAACTAACTAATAGTTACAACTCTAACGATCTACACTTTAATTACAAATGATTAAAGTAACAATGTTCATGTACAATGGTTATATACAATTTACAAGGTTTAAGAAAAGCCTTGTGAAAAATAATTGTTTTAAGATAATAGATCTAAACAAAATTATTCTAGTACTCTAATTACCAAACTAATAAACAACGAATGAAAAATATTATAACCAATGTAATGAAAATAGACAAATCAAATTAACGTTTAAATGATGCAATCAATATTCATTCACAAATCAAGAAATTAAATAAATAATATACTAACTAACCTATGGTTGATCAACAATACTAAGATAAATTTATCTCTTTGTATTTACGTGATCTCCTCTTAACATGTGTCAAGTGTAAACCTATGGCCAAGGAAAGAATAATACTTCCTGAAGAAATTCAAAGAAGTTTTTTATATTCTAGAAGGAGTTTAGGAAGATAGAAAGACAAATGATTATATATCACATGAACTTAGAATATTTGATATCTGAAAATGAAATAAATTCCAATCCTCGGTAATGGTGTTACCATCTACCTACTATCAAATGTAAACTCAAAATACTTGAATAGATGATCAGTCACAAATATCGACTAAACCAAATATAATGAATATGAGAAAACAGACTATAATGAATATAATGAATATCGACTAAACCAAATATAATGAATATAATGAATATCGACTGAACCAAATATAAATATTATATTCCAAATAGACTAAAACTAATTCAATACATATACAATTTCACATCTAAAATTATATGAGAAAACAATGAAAAACATTGCACGGTCTACACAGGACGAAATCCAAAGAGTAAATTGTTTTCCCATATAGTTTCAAAAAAATATGTCCATCATATGGTCTAAGAGGAATTGCCTCTATCACTGGGAAAACATTGCTATTTAAACAAGTTTCTGATATGTTCCTTCTATCTTGCAAGATAGAGGCATATACTTTAAAATAAGTCTTTATTGAAATAAAATAACAAAAGATAATACTATTGGAGTCTTTTAATAAAAAATATTTACATTAATAAACATTGTTTTTCAAAACAAAAAATTACTAGTCCACTAAACGCTCAACCTATGAATCATTTCCTTAATTATAGCACATCAATCTACTGTTCACCTGAAACAATAAAAATTAAATCAAAATTAGATAATAATCAAAACAAATAATTTCAAAAGACAAGCTACAAAATATTTCGATTTTGTAGCTAGTCTAAAATAAAAATAAAATCAAAATGAATATACCTATTATTTATCCAAATAGAATAAAATCGTGAAATACAAACAAACTATTTACCAATTTAGAAATTCGAAAGAGAGGTATTAGACAAGTCAGAGTTTATAATTGCATTGAAATTCATTGAATTTTTAATAACCACATTCCCAGATTGCTTAATGCGCTTGTTGTCTTTGGGTGCGTTCGATCAAACGCAAGATCTGAGCTCATCATTTTCCCTCTCAAACGTTGAGTTCCGAGTGACCACTTGATTTAACTGTGTCTGTAGGTAATTAATATCCCGATAATACCTTTCGATCCAATCGAAACAATTTTCACAATGCACCAGTTCCATGCTTGGTAGAGGCAGAGCCTGCTCTGTAGTGGGTAATTTATCTTGTTCCATGATTTTCTTGAGATCCTATTGAATACCTAAAAAACCTTGTTGTTTCCTCAAGAAAATGGGAATATTCGATATGAAATGAAACTGTGGTGTATTGGCATCGATATCATTCTCAGAAATCCGTCCATCTACCTCAATAACAAGGATATGTTTTTCATGGTCGCAATGCCTATTTCTTAGCGTTCTGGATATGAGTCGACCAAGTCTTTTATTTTTAGAATCAATGTCTGGACTTCTCTGTATCGTTTGTCTACCATGTTTCTTGATTTCAAGTTCATTTAAATCAATGTCAATTGGCTCAATATTAGGAAAAACAAGGATTTTATCCTTGAGATCATCCAAAACCTCTTCTAAAGATTTCCTGGGAGTAAAGTCGCATCTCAATTTCTTTCCTTTGGATGACTTATTAACAACAACAGGGGTTTTAGTCATAGACATAGGGCTTTCCTGCAATTCAACATGTATTTTTTCTAGAGAGGGGTTTGATTGAAAAGGACTGAAGGGTTCATTAAAATGTAGAGGCGGGTCTATCACGATTTTAGGTAGGGAGAACCCATTTCTACCCACGAAATCTTTCCAACTATCCCCAACTTTAGACAATTGGGAAATTACCGGAATTTGAATCAGGTCGTGGTGGAACAAACTATACTTTGCATTTACATTTTTCCTTTGGTAGAATTTGGCCATTTTTTGTAGGCTCCTAAGTAGATAGAATGGCATATTTAAACAAAAACCTAAAAATACCATCAATAAACAGACATGATATAGAAAAAATAATATGTATCTACCCTCATAGGTGATAAACTATTTAATTATCAACAGTAAACCATGCCATCGTGGCTTAAATAAAAAAATTGGTGTACCTTTTAAACTGTAACGTGACTTCTTGGAAGCCATCAGTAGGTGCCAAGGTACTCCTTCGAACTTGAGGTTTTTAAACCTTTCAGCTCCTTATTGGGGAAATCCAGTCGCCTCTGCAATTGAACCCTCTGTCACTTCCAACTGTAAATCTCCAATCTTAGCCTTAGCACCATCGAACGTTTGGGCAAACATTTGAGAAAATTTGAGGTTGAAAGACTCAAATCATTTTATGAACCCATCCCAACCATAAGATACAAGATCGTCCACAGTGCCTTCATGTGAGAGGAGAGAATGTGATCCATTCGGCTCGATCCTCACCATAGGCACCATCGATTTGGTTACACAGAACCAGCAAGAGTAGCAAAGGATGGATTGTGTTCGAAACCACACGAAATAGAGGATAATATATGCATATTAGGAGGATACCCGATACCTAAGGATTCGGGAGAAATCCACCATAGCGACCACTTGGACTGTTGAGTGGATGCTAAACCAAAGGACACGCAAAAATGAAAACCACCTTGTCAAATGATTGCCAAACTCAAAATGAAAACTTACCACCTGAGGGAATGAATGTAATATTTTTCTAGCAGGACAAAGGAGTAATTGTTTGAAGGCATGATTCTCAACCCTGTATCAGAACGATAAGACTGTGATATGACTACAAGGGATAGAATTCATATTTCAAATTAAACCAAAGTTTTGTTTGATGCACGATCGAAAATGTGTTAACACAATACCCAAAACATCCAAAGAGTAAAATGCCTAAGGAAATACCCCAAGGTGGACAATTCATGCACTAATGGTAAGGATATAATCCATAAGACGATAGGTTGACAAGAGTTTAAGGTTCTTGAAATTATTAGATGACCTTAGCTATTCATCCAATTTTAAAGAAGGAAAGATTGTAAACTATATGATGCATGCAAACCAGAGCTTGTTCTAATTTCATGCTTACAGTCATGAAATTGAACAACATAAGCAATACATTAAAATAAATGAACTCATACACATAGATAATCAAATGAATCTTTTCAAAACAAAAAGATGATAGAAATCTTTGCGAACAAAGGAGGCAGCTACATAAAATTTTATCCCATTAAGACGATATTTTACAATGATAAAATCGACATGAATACTTGGCTTCCAACAAGGTGGAAAATCAATACGTTGGATTTCAAAACTGCAAAACGTTGTTTTACTTTCAACAAGAGTGGCAAAGTATGTTTCTTCTAGAGAGGATTTGGTTATAAAGGTTTATGGAGGAATTGGGAAAGAAGCAAGAGAATAGCAGGTTGTACCGTGATAGCGAGAGTGCCATTCACATTGCAAAGAAATCAACCTTCCATTCGAATACTAGTCATATATATCATAGGTACCATTTCATACGATATTCCTTGGAAGATGGAAATTTAAATTTGGAAAAGATACACGCGAGCCAGAATCTTGGAGACATGTTAACAAAGGGAGTAACCAGGGAGAAACTGAGTTCCTACTCAATTTAAGTTGGTATTCAAGAATGAAGGTGAACATGATACATTTTCTATGTCCAAGAAGGATCATAGTCCATTAGATACAACAACACTGGAGTTGTTGAGATCAGTCTACAAGTGGGATATTGTTGGTTGCGGAGCCTGATTATCTTCCTAATTCAAAGGTATTTGTTTTTAATCGTGTTTATAACCCTTGAAGACTTTACATCGTAGAATAATGTACACCCCTCCACGTGGGGTAGTGTTAGGGGGGATTTCCCCCCCTACATGGTCTATGGAGGCTATCCCCCTGGCTTGGGGATTCAAGGGTAAATATCCCGAAGGAAAAATTGCCTTGTAAATGTATATTGTAATTTCATTGAAAATCTTGACCATTCATTATAAGGTTGCAGATTTGATGGTAGAAGTTATGTTAGGGTTTTTTTCCCTAGAAGGAAACCCTCTTTTATGAGGGAAATGTATTGTGGCTATGTATTATTACGGATATTGTATTCTGATTGAGGAGATTGTGAGAGAAATAAGAGGAAGTTACAACGAGTGTGTTGTAGGTTGTATTCCTTCATTTGTTGAATAATAATAAAGGAAGTCCACCTAGAAATTTCTCTGGTGGACGTAGCCCACACTGGGTGAACCATGTATATTTGTGTCTCTATTGTAGCTTCTATATTTTATTTCTTCATTATTTTTATATTTTATTGCTCCGCGATCCTAATTTTCTAACAACTCTAACTCCATGAGTGCAGCTGGTCCAAAATCCAATTGTTTTCCTCATTGATATGCATATTTCTTCCTTCCTTTGACTTTCCTTCTTTCACGATGCTTCTTTTCCCTATTTTTTGGCATGTGCTTATTTTTTGGTCCATTTCCTAACATCCTTAATTAATTACCACACTTTCCCCGAAAATGGCCCGCGGAAACAAGTGTAGAGGGGAAATAATTTTTGGAGGAAATGTGTGGAAATAAAAATAAGTATATAAGAGTGGAGTGGTAGAGTGGTAGAGTGATAAGGTTCCAAGAAAATGAACATGGGTCCAAGAAATTGAGAATGGTTCCAAGAATTACAACATAAATGTGGTTCCAAGACAATAATTATGATTCGAATAATTCCAAGAACACAAACTCGTGATTCCAAGAAAAATTGTATTTGTTTTGCACATGGAAGAAGTGTTGTTTGGGAGGTTAAACAAAAGCCTGGATATCTTGAGCATACAGATTCATATTTTGAATACAAAAAATGTGTGATGAAGATAAGACTGGGGGCTATACCATGAACTTATAAGCCTTTGAAATTTTCTTCTCTTGATATCATTTTTTTTTATTATTCCAAATAGAGGTGAATTGAGGTGACAAAATTTTCAATCAACAACTCTCTATTTATGTGTTTTTACTGGCTAAAAACATCGTTTAGGGCCTCAAAATCACCTCACAAGTTCATAACCTTCAAAAAAATGAAACCATTCATAGAAATTTGATTTTTTTCCTATTACAACAACCTTTTTATCTACATTGTCGATCTCAAATCGGAAAAAATATGAATCATTGATCCCCTCTACATAAACGATCAAAGTTTGTTTTTTGTAAAGAAAACTTTCCCTTCCATCTCCCCAACGCTCGACCATTGGTCATCGACTATCAACCATTTTTCTTTGAAAACCAAAATTTTACCACGAATCTCGTCAATCCTCTATTATCGACGATCAACCATCAACAAATTTCTTTGATGACCACTTAGTTACAGTTATGTCGAACCTCGACCATGAGTTGTTGACCATCTCTTGTTTGACATGGAAACTATGATAATGTGGCATGACACTTCATATTGAGGCTTAGAATTTTCTAACATGGCATTACGCATGGATACTAACATTGCATGAGATCAAGCACAATCTCAGTTGTCCATTCATCAACTCTACCCAAATTCTACAAGGACCATTAGAATGTGAATTTTGACCTTGCATGTCGAATTTAGCTCTACAATACAACAAATTGATGTCATTAAACATCTTAGACAATTATGAGGAAAATATATTTCAAAATGTTCCCACGAATTTTTGGATTTCACGTTGGCTCTCCCCCCTAAATTTACTCAAACCAAAGTCTGTAACAATGAATTTGCGCAAATTTTCACTGGTTCTTGGAGCATACAGGTGCAATGTTTGACTTAAGATGTGATACCTCTCTATAACATACCCAACCCCCAGCTAGGTCACATAACTTGCTAAAACAACTCAATAAAAATTTATGATACCAAATATTGAGGAAATAACACACAACCTAGAATTCAAACTCATGCAGTTGTACATACAAATTAAAAACATAATTTCAATTTCTTATCTATGCACAACAATAACTAAATAACAAACAACAACATTTAAGCACATAAATAAGGATTTTTATGCATCATTATGCTCACAACAAGCATCAATAGCCCATATAACGCAGAGTAAAATGCACAACAATATATATATATTTTACAAATCAACACAATATATAAATGCACTTTTCTTATTAGAACTCGGTATAGAGGACATATATTCTTGCTACCTGTTGTTCCAATTATCAACAACAATTCACCTTCGAGGCATTTCTATGAATCCACAAGAGATGGTAATCCCTAAGATTGGATAATGTGAACCTCTTAATAGTCAAACTCAAAGCTAATTCTAGTCCACCAACTCTCTTCCCCTCAACCTACACAACCCAAGTGATGGAACCCCCCTTCACTACTCACGGTCCTTCAATCTTTTCCACTCTCCTTGATGGATTCGAGCATAGGTTGGACAAGAATTCTACTTTCTGGGACCTTAGGAAATACATAGTTGCAACAAAAATTTCCCTAGTAGAAAAACACATGCTTCCTTGGAGAATTTTTAACAAGACATTATTCATAGGAATGCAACATATTTCTCTTGCTTGGATATTTCAATTGTATAAATAGGAGTCGAGGGTATGAGAACTCTTGCTTGGATATTATTGTAATAGATCTCTACTCGACTGGAGGTTTCCCCCTCGAAGAGACAAGTGAACATTTCTCTCAGAATCAAAGTGCTCTTATGGTATTATTCTGATATCATTTCAGTGATATTGTGGTGTTTTTATGACTATATTGTTGTTTATCTGCCATTTCTATCATTTTATTTATGTTATGCATACTTTTTATATCTGGAATATTAGAAGTGGTATCAGAGCACTTTCCTCGACAACAAATTGCGGGTTAATTTTTTTCAGGGTAGAGACATATTCTAGTGTCTTTAAGCTACATAGATCTGTCGTTAATCGCATAAGCCCACGGTTGAGGGATTCATACATGCAGGAAATACAAGTGGTTCTTAAGCGCACATTTGTTGGCCACCCTTGTAACCCCTGTTGGTACCCCTTCGAGTGGTAGTGCATCCAACAACACCTGTATACAGATCGACCTAGATTTCCTAAATCCCTCTTTAGATAAACTGATCGGTCGCCTGACTGCTATAGTTTCACCAATAACAACACTCGGAAAGATACTCTCTAGTACCTGGGTAGTCAGGTAGTGCGGCTAAGGGCACGATCTAGCCTCCTTAGTTGGTGCCCTGAGATATTTCTCTGAGTACTACTGTTGGACCTCACACATATATCAAAGAGCTATAGCACAAGGAAAACCCTTATCAGTAGAACCCTTGAATACCTAACCCTTAGGGATGAAAACAAAACATAAAATAGACAAGATCTATTGTTGTGCAACTGTGTTCGAGTTCCCAAATCACTACACATCTCTTCTTGGTTAAGCATTTGGGAATTTCATCACTGCAATATTCTTTAGACCAGAGTATAACTCTGCAAGTGTAAAATTTTTGAACCATTATTTGAGACCTGTTCCATTGGATTTATCTCTTCTCCCTTATCACATTCATACATATCATTTTTTAGCAAAAGTTTTGACCCCACCTGCCCCTTTTCGGTTCCCTCATCATCATCACCCATACCCATATCCAAGACCTAGAAGCTCGCTTCAATACCTTGCAATCTAATTTCACAGAGACCCAACAAGAAGTGAGACAAATCAATGCTGATATTTCCACCATCAATTAAAACATGCACTCCTCCATCGCTGCATCAATCATCGAACTCAAAGAATACCTCAAACAAGACATGACTACCCATATTGAATCTATGGTTTCAATGATCTGCACCAAGCTGCATATCCCTGCAGATCCCCCTTTATTTGCCCCACCTTTGCATACCGAAGCTAAAACTTCCTCTCATTCCCATAATTTTTAGTCCCATCACTTTCAGCATGACCTATGCCTTCCACGGGTGGATGTGACCAAATTTTATGGCTCAGATCCCACAGGTTGGGTAACTCAAATGGAACATTATTTCTTTTTGTATGACATTACATATGATTTGTCCAAACTCTGGTATGGTGTTCTCCATCTAGATCAAGAATGTTGGTAATAGTGGCAATGGAGAAGAACTATCTGTCAAGGGTATATTTCTTGGACACACTTTGTGGCAGAGCTTTATGAATGATTTGAAATGGACACCAACCGTTTAGGCCATTTGACAAAGTTGAAACAATCTGGAATAGTAGAAGAATTTATAACTACTTTTGAGTGACTGGGTTTTCGTACAGAGGGCATGTCTGATGCTTTTTTTTGAGAATGTTTTATCAATGGCCTCAAGGATGATAGTCACGACCATGTCCTCATGGATCGACCTTAGATTTGGGTGGAGGATACTAAAATAGATAAGGAAGCAAAACATATTGTTTCTTCTCAAAATCGGAAACCCCCTTTATTCCTCACACTAAACCAGTAAATCCCACACTACTACATTTGGGTCAAATTCCGACGGTGTGTTCGACGCAATTGCCACTTTCTATTGTCGAAAGACCGACAAACCTCGGACCCCCTCAAACGTCGTTTCACGTGACGTCGTTTTTCCGATGGCCTAATTTTCGTCTCTCTTGCGACGTTTCAAACGTGGCAAGAGCGACGTTTCAAACGTCGCACGAGAGACGTTGCAAACGTCGCAAGAGCGACGTTTCAAACGTGGCAAGAGCGACGTTTCAAACGTCGCACGAGAGACGTTGCAAACGTCGCAAGAGAGACGTTGCAAACGTCGCAAGACCGGCGTGTCAAACGTCGCAAGAGAGACATTGCAAACGTCGCAAGACCGACGTGTCAAACGTCGCAAGACCGACGTTTCAAACGTGGCAAGAGAGACGTTGCAAACATGGCAAGACCAACGTTTAAAACGTGGCAAGAGCGATGTTTCAAACGTCGCAAGAGAGACGTTGCAGACGTCGCAAGAGAGACATTGCAGACGTCGCAAGAGAGACGTTGCAAACGTCGCAAGACCGACGTG